>VDFB02194352.1:0-14906 GCA_007258455.2 Sequoia sempervirens | reverse complement strand
AAAATCAAGCACAAACATGCAAGAATGATGATAGAAATAGAAGAAGGTTTACAAAAAAAAAACCATGCCTATATCCAAGCACCAAAAAGGGTGACAAGGGTCATCCAAGCACACATAGCATGATCACAGGGGAACATAGCATAAAACACACGCACGAAAGATCAAGAAGAGGCCTCATCCTAATATTGATCAAACAAGAGGTCATCCGCTTTTGACTCTAGATCATCATAGGGGAAGGAGGATGAGCTTGTAGTGGTGGGATGTTAAGAGGAGGACTGTTTGATCCTCCTGCAACAAGGGCTAAGGAAGAGGGACCCTTGAGGTCCTCTCCACTGAGCTCTTGTAGAGCTAGGGTTAACGATTTCATGAAAAATTGATGACAAGGCCAAAACATCATTCATAGAGTTAAACATGCACCCTATAGGAGTGTCATGTCTAACTTCAGTGGATGGGGCAGGTTGCGCTTAAGATTCACCTCTAGGCTTGTTGAATGACTCAAGAGCAGTGACAAACACAATAGAAGTTGGGACTAGTTTCATCACTAGGATAGAACAAGTCAACATGGGGCCACCTTGTGGAGAAGGCAAGCTTCTCTGATGTCCTCCACTGCTAGAAGGATCACACTCCACCTTTTTGTTTGTTAGAGGAGACAAACTTTCCACAAATGAGGCTAGAGGCACAAAGAAAGAGGAGGGAAGAACCATAGTGGATATAATAGACGTATTAATCATATCCATAGGCTTTGGAAAAGGATGAATATTCAGAATGCACATTAGCAAAGGTAGCTCCACCAAAGGAGAAATGAACACCTATACCCCCTTGGGGTTAGGCACATTCATACTCGCAGTGGAAGCTGAAAGTAGCGTAGAGCTAAATTGAAGAGAAACAAAAGGAAGGGAAGAGGGTGACACTGCAAGAGGCCCTGAAGTAATGGTGAACATTTAATCCTCCTTTGTGAAGAGGCCTATCTGGCTAGAAGCACCTTTAATCAATGCTTGTGCTCATGTGCAAGGAATTTTCTTTGACCCTTAGAGCTGGAGGCTAGAGGCTACAAAGGAACAAAATTTTCTTGCTTAACCATGGGAATGTCCACTACAACCATTTTCAATAGAGGAATGGATTCCTAAATGGGAGTAGGAGGAACAGGTTGAGGAGCAATGGGGGGAGCTAGCTGAAGAGCCTTAGTAGTGGGCCTCTTTCCATTCACTACTTTAGTAGCATGAGTGGTAGGAGGATGCAGAGGTCGAGACAAAGAGGACTCTCCTTGAGAGACCTTCTTCCTATCATACTGAATCGGTCTAGGCTTCGTCAGCAGAATAGGAAGTTCAAATGTGGGATGCTTCAACTTTTTCCAAGTGGGCAACATAGGAATCTCCTACAGACGAGGAGCAAAACCTGACAGTACCATAACAGAGCACAAAGAAGCATCAGACTGACTGGCGAAAGAGGAAGGAGGATCATGAGACTGCTTCTCTTCTTTTGGCAAGGTATGGTATCTCACTTTCAACCTTAGATGCCCTTTCTTATAGTTCTAATACGTTCGGTGTAGAAGGTATTTCGTAGGTGAGAGAGTACTGGTAGGCATAGGCCAAGAGTATTACAAAGAGTAGTTTCCATGTACAACCCATGGTCTATAACCAGTATCATGGATTACATGTACAAAACTCTCATGGATAAATTTTAGAAATTTATGCATGACCAAGGGTACCGTGTTCATCGCCACCAACCAAGAGATGCCCAATTTCACCCTAAAGAGCTCAGGCCTAGGGATAATATCAAACAAGATGTTCACAAATTTAGGTCCCACTAGGACTAACATGACAATACTACCTAAAGGGGCATGAAAATCCTGTCATGTGTGCATCATACCCATCCTTATGTAAAAATTTGATCAGCATAATCTCCTTGGTTATGATGTTTACTAGTGATGTTAGATCAATGAGAATACTCAATACAATGTTTCCATTGATCCACACAGGAATATAGAGAGGAGATGGTTCCCTGTTAAAACCCATAGGCAAGTCCTACAAAGTGAAGGTTATACTAGCACCACTATCCATAAGCTGCATAGAGGGAATAGGTTGGTGCAAGGAAGCCATTACACACACTAGAAAATACTTTCATAGAGTCCCTAGAGGTAGACAAGATAGTGACCCGACTAAGGTTTCGTTATGCAATACCTTTGGAACATTCCAACTACACCGACTAGGGGTCATGAGTTGGGTTGTAAGGCGACAAACTCACAAATCTCACACCTATAACACTCCTAGAGTACGATGAAAGGAACTATTAGTATCACAAAATGGAATAAAAATGCTTCATGTCAGGTTCACCAAAATATAAGAGAGGGGGACCACCATGTGCAAGGCCCCAGGTCATAGAGGGCTAAGATGAGGAAGGCTTCCCTAACTTACCTCATCTAAACGGGGTGTTAGGATATGAGTATGAGAATGATGAGGAATATAAACTCTTGTAACCACTTTACAATCCTGAGATTCAAAATGTGGCTAGGAAAGCTGGTTTTCAAGCTCAATAGTGTATCTCAGATAGCTCTCTATCTGAGGATGAGAGTGCAGTTCTGGCGTGTCTCAGGTGCATTGGCATCCATATGTCTAGAGGATCAAAAGTACAACATGAACTATCAGAAAACAAGCTAGCATCCTAGCTAGAAACTTCTAAAAGAGAAAAACAACACTATGAAATGCAAGAAGTATAAACGAATGTGATAAAGAAAATATACCAAAGCTAGGTTGATGAAGATGATTTTGTAGAAGAGCTTATTTGCTAGCTAGCTCTACCAAGCACATACACCTGCACACAAGAGAGAGGAAAATTTTGGGTGGATGTATAGGGGTCTACCCAAGTCAAACCCCCATTTTGGTGTTTCCACCTCCACAAACAGCTAGGAATGCCAGATAAAGAAAATAATATAGTAAAGAACACAAAAGCACTACAAAATAGTAAATGTGCTAACTCAACCAAGTGATAGAGGAAAGGAAAGGGAGCTTGCCACCTCCACCAAGAGAACTCAAGGTTGATTGGGGATGAAAAGGAGAGTACTCAAGCTTTTGCTCCAATGGTGTTTGTTCCCAACTTGCTCTACCAAAGTGATGTAGTGGTGTATTGGCTGCAATGAAGTGCAAGAATGCTACTAGAAAGCTTGAGAGTGAGTGCAAGATTGTGAAGTTGAATGCTAGAGCTTGTGTAGAAGATTTTGAAGAGATTTTATAAGATGAAATGCTTGTTGAAGGAGTGAATTTGAAGGAGAGAGTGAATAAAATGGCCATATTTAGGTCGGTCAGCCGAAGGGGGCATTACAAGTTAACTCCTGATGAGAAGTGTAATGCCTTTGTAGGTTCATCCATAGGAATTTTCTAGGGACGTAAGCACACCATGTGGACATCTATGCACCACACATGTGTCTGTGATAGAAAAACCTCCATTGATGCTCAAAACAAGTGCCATGTGGGATGCAAGCAGTGGGCTTAGGTCAAATTATGCCTCCTAACTTGGTTTTCTACAATGGAGGAAAAGAGAGAAATTTGAGTTAGGGGTGCAAATTCACTCCTATACATTTTCCCCCACTTTAGTGAGCATGATTACTGATGAGTGCTCGATAAAGTAGATCAAGGAAGGAGTAAGGTTAGAAATGTATACTTGAACCATCAAGGAAGTAGACCACGGTCTGGAAAAACTAAAGGTGTAGGGAAAGTGAAGGACTTCATAGCTACTAGAAAATATGAAGTTGAAGAAAGAAAGTGCCTTGCATGCCTACAATCCTATAAGGAAGGTGTACCCCAAAAAATATAGCATGGAGGATATCGCATGAAGCAAGCACCTTACAGGCCTGTAGACTTGCAAGGAAGGTGTCCCACAAAAAATCTAGCATGGAGGAAACACAAAGGAAGCACCCTACAGGCTCTCAGTCTTGTAGGGAGGTGTTCCCCAAGATCTCTCACATGGATGAAACTCAAGAAAGCAAACTCTACAAATTCAGGAAGTGACCACATAGGCAAGTAAGCAGATAGTCACGTACACTGTTTATAACTAGGAAGTCTTTCAAAGGGGTCCCTGAGGAACCCTTCAAAAGAAGAGGGGTCAACTCAAGGGACACGTTGTTTGAAAAGTAAGGTCTAGTCAAGCTACCCCCAAGTTATACACGAATGATTTCATGATAAGATCTTTCAAAGGGGGTCCCTTAGGAGCTCATTGTGAAGAAGGGGGTCCACTCAAGGGATGCACAGTTCAAAAGAAAATGTGAAATATCATAAGGCAAGGGAGGGTATCTCACTTTCGGCCTTAGACACCCTTTCTTATAGTTTTGATATGTCCAGTGTAGAAGGTTTGTCCTAGGCAAGGGAGGACCAATGGGTGCAGGTGAAGAGTATTTCAATGAGTAGTTTCCAAGCGGGCACCATAGGATTCTCCTGTAGATGAGGAGAAAAACCTAATGGTACCACAAAAGAGTGAGTAGAAGCATCAGCCTGACCAGTGGAAGAGGAAGAAGGAGGATCATGAGAATGCTTCTCTTCTTCCTTCTTTCGAGTCTTATTAGCATCCCTGTTAGCCTTTAAGCAAGCCCTATGTGAAATAGCATAAGGTGAGGGAGTGTATCTCACTTTTAGCCTTAGATGCCCCTTCTTATAGTTTTGATACGTTTGGTGTAGAAGTTCCATCCTAGGCAGGAGTGGACCAATGGGTGCAGGCCAAGAGTAGTCCAAGGAGTAGCTACCACGTGCAACTGGTGGTCTATAACCGATGTCATGGATTACATGTATGAAACCCCCATGGATAAATTTTAGACATCTATGCATGATTGAGGGTACCATGTTCATCGCCACCAACCAAAGGATACCCAATTTCACTCTAAAGAGCTCAGATTGAGGGATAATATCAAACAAGAGGTTTACAAATTTAGGTCCCACTAGGACTGACAGGACTATACTACCTAAAGGAGGCACAGAAAGCCCATCATGTGTGCATCATACCCATCCTTATGTAAAAATTTGATCAGTATAATCTCCTTGGTTATGATGTTTACTAGTGACGTCATATCAATGAGAACACCCGATACAATGCTTCCATTGATCCACATATTAATATAGAGAGGAGATGGTTCATTGTTAAAACCCATTGGAAAGTTCTACAAAGTGAAGGTTATACTAGCACCACTATGCATAAGCTGCACAGAGGGGATAGGTTGATGCAAGGAGGCCATTACGCACACTATACAATACTTTTGTAGAGTCCCTAAATGTAGATAAGACAGTGACCCAACTAATGTTTCATTACACAATACAAAAATCCTAGAGTACGAGGAAAGGAACTTTTAGTATTGCAAAACAGAACCAAAATGGTTCACATCGAATTCACCAAAATGTAAGAGAGGGGGATCACCATGTGGAAGGCCCCAGGTCACGAAGGGCCAAGATGCAGAAGGTTTCCCTAACTTACCTCAGCTAAACAAGGTGTTAGGATATGAGGATGAGAATGATGAGAACTATAAAGTTCTACAACTACTTTGCAATCCTGAGATTCAAAATGAGGCTAGGTGAACTGGTTCTCGAGCTCAACACTATATCTTGGATAGCTCTCTTGTCTGATGATGAGAGTGTAGTTCTAGGATGATAGCATGACACATTGGCATCTATTAGGTGTGTTGGTGTCTGTACATCTAGAGGACTGAAAGTAAAATGTGAACTATCAGAAAACAAGCTAGCAACCTAGCTAGCAACTTCTAAAAGAGTAAAACAACACTATGAAATACAAGAAGTACAAATGAATGTGATAAAGAAAATATACCAAAGCTAGGGTGACAAAGATAATTTCGTAGAAGAGCCTATTCGCTAGCTCACTCCATCAAGCACATAAACCTACACACAAGAGAGAGGAAAATGTTGGGTGGATTTATAGGGGCATGCCTTAGTCAGACCCCCATTTTGGTGTTTCCACCTTAGCGGACAACCAGGAAAGTGACATAAAGGAAACAATATAGTAAAGAGCACAAAAGCACTACAAAATAGTAAATGTGCTAACTCAACCAAGTGATAGAGGAAAGGGAAGGGAGCTTACCTCCTCCACCAAGAGCACTAAAGGTTGCTTTTGGGAGAAAATGAGAGTACTCAAGCCTCTACTGCAATCATTTTTTTCCCCAACTTGCTCTACTAAAGTGATGGAGTGATGTATTGGATGTAATGAACTGCAAGAATGCTACTAGAAAGCTTGAGAGTGAGTGCAAGAGTGTGAAGCTAAATGCTTGAACTTGTGTAGAAGCTTGTGAAGAGATTGTAGAAGATAAAATGCTTGTTGAAGGGGTGAATTTGAAGGAGACAGTGAAGAAAACAACCATATCCAGGTCAATCATCCAAAGGGGGCATTACAAGTTAACTCCTAATGAGAAGTGTAATGCCTCTATAGGTTCAACTATAGGAATCTTCCAGGGGAGTAAGTGCACCGCGTGGGCATCCCCAATAGAAATGCCTCCACTAATGCTCAAAAAAGGCATCAAGTGGGATGCAAGTAGTAGGCTTAGATGGAATTAAGTCTCTGAACTTCATTTTCTAAAATGGATGAGGAAAAAATGGAAATTCGCATTAGGGGTGCAAATTCACTCCTATACAAAGGTAAAATAATGCACGGAGAAATTTCATATTCAACATCAATTTTCTACACCTTATTATCCTTAGTCCAATGACCAAGTTTAATTTTCAAATAAATTTTTTGAGAAAATTTTATGCATGGTACTCAACAGACATGGTAAAGATTGGCATACTTGTTTGACTTATGCATTGTGGGCCTACCATACGAGTATTCATACAACTACTAGCACTACTTCATACAACCTCGTGTATGGTTCAAATGTTATTATGCCTTTAGAGATGTAAATTTTGTCTTTACAAGTTTCCCTTAGAGGGTTGATTGATGATGAAACATTCCATGTTGCATGTCTAGATCAAATTGATTTTCTCAATGGGTATTGATTAAAGTCTCTTAAGCGCCTTTAGTCTTATCAAAAATATTTATCAAAGCATTAAAATCATTTTTTTCTTTCACACTTCAACATTGGTGATATCGTTCTTTAGGAGAACTAGAGAAATGTAAATGTCCCACGCAAAGAAAATGGAAAATTTAGTCATAATTAGTTAGGTCCATATATAATAACCTTTGTTTATGGTTATGGTTTAGGTATGGCCTTCCTAGCATGAATGGTGTACTATTGCAAGAACCTATCAACCCTATGCACTTGTGTCAAAACTATGTGTAGATCTCTTCTATGTGTCACAAACATGACACTCGATTCTTTTCAGAATCGAAGTACATTTTGTTGTGACATAAATTCATCAACACATTCTTTGTTCATTATGTTATGACACAAACATATATGGTTAATTTCTATAAATAGGAATTAAGGGAATGTGTATTTTGAATTCTATGCATTGTCACTCAATAATCCCAATTTATCTCAATTATCAAATTAATTATTTCTTTATTAATTAGTATGTTTCATTTATCAATTAACATATTTCATTTATTAAGTTAGCATATTATAATTTTTTGAACATCTATATTATCATAGCATATTAGATCATCATAGTATTTGATTAAGCATATATCTCATGTTTATTTAGTTAAATCATAATAGCATCTAATATAACTATATGCTAACATGCATATATAACATACATGAAATCAAAAGCATACATCAAAACATAATTCATAGTTGAATCAAAATCTTGTATATAAAAATGTATTAATATACCTGTGTCATCGTCACTATGACAAAATGTGATTTATGTATACATGTATATGATTATATATAAAAAAAGTGATATATATAATGTGTGTCTACATTAAAAATGTTTGCACAACATACATCTCTTAGCTTTAGTGGCCTAGAGCATGGGTCTTGGAGCCCTCTTGTGCTAGTGGATTTGAATCTAGGTGTAGTGACTAGTGGACTCACACATTGGATTGAGATAAAGAGACTAATCTTAGGATTGATCTATGAAGTCCCCTTAACTCCCCTCTCAATCCTATGATATGCTCTCTTTAGGTAGCAATCTACTTCCACAAAGTTTCCTCCCTCTTCCTAGCTACCACCACATTATCCATGAGTTTCCGCACTTAGGGATGATCAAGATTTGTGGGGGTGCTAGTCCACACAACCTTTACCTCTCTCCTTAGTTCCTCAACATCTCTTAGAAGGGTTGCAGATTCCTTCTTGGCACTCTCTGTCCCTATCATGATGCAGTATCACTCAAAAAGGATAGTGTGAAGCTCTATCACCCTTTGATCTGTCTATCCCATTACTATGCTAAGATCATCTTCCCTCTACAAGAGCTCCACTTAGGTCTCATCATACACTATCTTGAGCCATGGTTTAGGCTCAAAAAACTAGACATGCCTCTTGGCCATTTTCTATTTCCAATACGCATCTAGGACAAGACCTCAAGTTTGGACTAGTGGTACTATCTCTGCTAGAGCTTGATCTAAGAAGTTGAGCCAGTCTCGTTTGAAAAATACAAACATAAACGAGATATGTATCAGTACTACAATGTCATAAATTGCATTCTATGCAATTAACACTACACATGCCTTCCTCTTTATATAAAACAAGATTATTATGCTCTCCCTCAACTTAAAACCATTTCTTAACATCTAGCATGCCTCATTCCTTGACCATTAAGTCCAATTTTCACATGAACCAATGCTCTACAAAGACATCTATGAGTTTTGCTAGCATCTCGTGAAAATAAACAACTAAGGTGGTCCTTGAGGTGTTACACCTAGCATATTTAAGAATTGTAATGCCTCTTCCAAGCTACAATTGTGTTGATAATTGCTCAAGGGTTAGTTGGTTGAACTAGAAATTTCCTCTCTTTTACAAAGACATGATTAAATCTTCATTATTCATGCATCCTCTCTTACGTAGACACCAAAATTTTGTCACAAGCTTTGGGCTTGATATTCTTCATAATTTTGTATTCTTCATGGTCATGATTAAATAATATCAATTATTTTGGTATTCTCTATAGTCTTCATTTCTTCTATTAATTAAATAATCTTGGTATTTAATTAATTCACCTTTCTTTATTCTATGGAGTTAATTAAATAAACACTTTTGTTGAATTATGTTTATAATCAACCTTATCCTTCTTGTCCAAATTAAAATGATTCTTGTTAATTTTACTCTTTATCATACTTCAACTATAATTAAAAATAGAATTCTTTGTTTATTTAATTATTCATTTAAATCCTTCATCACTTAATTAAATAAATCATACATTTATTTTAATTGTTAAATATCAAATCTTGAATTAAGTAGTTATTTAATTCATGAATTCTATTTTAACGCATTCCTCTATATTTAGATAATTGTTATTTGAGGTTAATCACAAAGTATCGCTTTTTTTACTCAACTCAAGATCTATTTCAAATGCGTCAGTACGCTCTTGATTTAAATATGGGAGTTGAGTTCTCAGTGTCTCTTCATCCAAATCATTCCACGTCATCCGGTTCTATCATTTTGCATGTACATGCGACAATTAAATATTCTAGTTGAATTAATTAGAAGCCTTGTCATGCATTGAACAAGTTGCAGCTTTAATCCCATCTTTATATTTTTCATGCAAAGACTATTCTTTTGTTTTTGAATACCAAACTCGAAGATTAAATCATATATTTAATCTTTAATTCTATTTCTAATTTGTATCACTCGTGTCATCACTGACAGTTATCAGAATGCATGACTAATTAGTCAATCTCAACTGTCTGTTGATCTTTCAATCCTGGTCTGTCATATGAATAATCAAATTTTCTATAAATTGATCTATCCTTCATCATTCCAATCTCTTGAAATATTGTGAAATTTTGAGAGCACATATCTTGAATCTTCGATGTTTTGCTAATCACTATCATAGGCTATACTTGCACAAATCTTTGAAAATCTAAGGGCAATTATACTACAACAACAAAATGGAGAAGGGAAATCGAGATGAATCATGGAAATAGGTACAAATTTGGTGAGATTGTTCAAGTTTTATTTACGTTTTTGAATTCCTTTGTTCTTTGTTGCTTAGCATTAGATTGCATTTAGAGATCTTAGATTTGCATTGCATGTTTGCTCTTAATCTTGTCTTGTGCACTTTCTAGGCATTACACTCTCTAGCCTCCTAGAAAACACACAAATCTTACTTCATCATTCTACAACAATTCACAACTTCTTCCATCTTTCTACACACATATTTGTAAAGAGCTAATCCATGACTTTTAGAGAAAACTCCAGTGTTGTAGCATGTGTTCATCTTCCAATTAAACCATTGTCATCTTGGAGATTCTTTTTTCTCCTTTGTTGCATCATCAAGCCCAAATTTTTCTTCTAGAATGAGGTGACTCTTCAAGAACCATTATCGATAATTTTATCTTTTTCTTTGATTAGCGTATTGTTTTCTTTATCATTTCACATCCATTAGATCATTTCATCTAAGGTTGTTCATGGAGCTAGAAACACCAATACAGTGGTTTGACTTAGGAAAAATCCTAAAGCTCACTCCATTAAAACAAGGCTCACTACCTGAAACAAGGCTCACTCCATGAAACAAGGACTCATTATCTAGAACAAGGACTCATTGTCCAACAAGGCTACAACCCAAAAGGCTCACTACCATAGAGATACAAAGAAGATAAAGAATACTTGTTAGAGAGAAACTACAATCCCAATACAATAAATAATTCCACCATAATTATTCACACACATGCATGAATGATAGACTTCACCTTCTATTGATTACATTCAGAAAGTTAGCATTAAGCTTTGCATTGAACTGCTAGACTCTCAACACACACTCACTGAATAGAATCAATGTCAAATAAAACTACACTTCCTCTTTTCTCTTGTTTCTCTTCTTCTTCACTCTTACATCATGTTTCACCATTAACTCATCTTGCATTTATACCTTCTTTAACTTCAAAACATATCCAATGTCGACCATCCAAAATTAAATTCAAATTAGGTTGGTGCCAAAAAATCCTAGGGTGTAATTAGAATGAGGGTGACCCAAACACATGCTTCAAGGTACCCAAAAAGATCCAACACACTTCATCATCCTTGAAAGTAGTATTTCACTCAAGGTTGGCCAAACTAGTGCAAAACACATAGAACCATTAAGCACGAATCTTCCAAATGTTGAAACTATCTTCAATAGAACTAGGGAAACACAACTCTAGAACCACAAGTCATAATATTTCATAAAAGAGAAATTAAGACCACCAATATTTCTCCCAGATCTCAACCAGAAACACAGAATACCATAGTTCACAACTCATGAACACAACTTGGACTGTACAACTAGTCAACAACTAAAACTATGAATATAACATCTACTAACAACCATGAACAACATATTTGACTGCACAATCACAAGAAAAAATATATACCAAAACCCAGAGCAACCACTAAACACTTACAACATATCTTTATTTCAATTTTCTTAATATCGTCAACATATACAATCAACAACAACTAGTAGATAACCAGTTGACCAGTTGAAATCAATAACACCTACAAACTTACCATAACACCTTCAGCCTTTTCATGCTTGCAACAATCTACCCTTTTTCATTGATGAAAACATATGATGTGAACAAAAACCATCAAAGACAACATACTACCTCTAAATATATCTTTTTGTTTTCTCCTCCTTAGAAGATAATCTCTTATATGATTCTTCTCATTCTCTCTCTTTTTTTTTTCTTTCAAATGCTTCTTCTTCTCCCCCTTTGACATCAATAGAAAAGGAAAAATAATATTTTCCATTAATCTCACATTTGACATGACAAGCAAAATACACATAATGACAACACCTGATACTACTTTCTCCCCTAAGAGGTAGCCACCAAAACATCAATCTAGAAGTAAGATAGATCCATAGATCCACCTGACCGATGCACCACCATATGCATCTCATTCAAGAAAAGAGGTGAAATTACCCATAACTTCTCTCAAAGATACCCAAAACTAGCTTTAGGAAGAGCCTTCATTAAAATATTAGTGATCTTATCCTTCATCAGAACATACTCAAGCTTTACTTCATTCTCCATGACTTTCTCTCTCAAGAAATGATATCTAATAGATATATGATTCATCCTTGAGTGCATCACTGGATTCTTAAAAATGTTAATTGCACTTGTATTATCATAGAAACTAGAAATGGGATCATCATATAGCATTGTGATATTTTCAATGTATGTTTCATCCATATAACTTATGTACAACAAGATGTAGCAACAATATACTCAGCTTCAGCAGTAGACAAGGAGACTGAATCTTTCTTTTCATCAACCATGCCACCAATATACATCCAAGAAAGAATGCACCGCCACTTGTACTCTTTTCTTCATCTACACATCCAACCCAATCTACATCTATATAGGAACTAAGTGTAAAGTTAGTATCTTTAGGATACCACAATCCATAATCCAGAGTTCCATTCAAATATTTGAATATTCTTTTAACTGCAACAACATTTGTTTCCATAGGATCTTCTTAAAATCTAGCCACAAGAAAGACATCATGCATGATATCTGGTCTAGTAGCATTCAAATCTAATAGTCCACCAATCATAGATCTATACTTGCTCTAATCAGCCTTAGGTGTATTATCATATTTTGCTAATTTGCAACTAGTCATCATAGGAGTACTTACCAATTTGGAACCATCCATCCCAAAATTCTTCAATATCTCTCTCACATACTTATACTTTGAAATGAAAATTCCTTTCTCTGTTTTATTAATTTGTAGTCCAAGGAATAAATTCATCTCCCTAAACATATACATTTAAAATTATTTCTACATCTCTCCCATAATAATATTGCACATATTTTCATTTCCTCCAAAGATAATATCATTAACATACACTACAATCAATATTTTTCCATTTTCAATCTTAAAGTACAAATTACTATTTTTCATACCTTTATTTAAACCTTGTTGAATCATATACTTGTCTAACCTTGCATACCAAGCTCTAGGAGCTTGCTTCAATCCATATAAAGCTTTCTTCAATCTCCACACCATATCTTGCATATTTTTCAACTAAAATCCTTTTGGTTGTTCCATATATACTTGCTCTTCTAGCTCACCATTCAAGAATGTTGACTTGACATCAATCTGATAGACCTTAAAGTTTTTAGAAGTAGCAAGTTCCAAGAACATCCTTATAGCTTCCATTCTTGCGACTAGAGCAAAGGTTTCTTTAAAATCTAAGCCTTATACTTGTGAGTAGCCTTTGCACACAAGCCTCACTTCATTTCTAACAACTTATCCATTCTCATTCAACTTATTTCTAAATACCCACTTCAATCCAATGATATTTTTATTTGTCAGTCTTGGGACCAATTACCAAGTCTAATTCTTCTCAATCTACAAAAGCTATTTCATTGCTTCCTTCTAATATTCATCTTTACAAAATTCACTTTCTATCTTTAGTTCTATCTTAGAATGTAAACACAAATTTACTTCAGTAGAAGCTTTTCTTCTAATTATCACACCTCTTATCTTATCTCCAATAATCCGACTTTTAGAATAATTCTTCTATACATATCTAGGTGTCCTAGGTGACATCACTAGAGTATCTTCTTCTCTTTCATTATATTCATCATGCTTCTCTTGCTCATCTTTTTCTTATTCTTCCACAATTTCTTCTATTCTTGCACAATCATTTTCATTAGATAAATATCAATCAATGCCAATAGAATTCTTCATTCTCTCATCAACCTTCACATTCGAGATTTTCAAAATCTTTCTCAATTTTTTTTTGAAACATTTGTATGCCTTACTTTTAGTAGAATATCCAATAAAAATGCCTTCATCACTACTTGCACTAAACTTTCCCAAATTTTCTTCATCTCTTATGATATAACATTTTCTTATGAATACCTTGAAATATTTAATAGTAGGAATTCTTCCATGCCATAGCTCATAGGGAGTCTTTGTGACCGCTTTTCTGAAACCTGATTGAATACATAAAAAATAGTATGAACAGCTTATTTCTAGTAAAAATTTTGCAAACCATCCTCAATAATCATATTAACCTAACAACTTTTGAACTGCTCTATTCTTTCTTTCAACAAATCCATTTTGTTGGGGAGTTTTCAGAGTAGATAGTTGTCTTTTTATTCCATGCACTTCACAAAGAATATTAAACTCATGAGAGGTGAATTCACCGCCTCTTTCAGATCTTAAGAATTTCATCCTCAAATTTACTTCATTCTCAACCATGGCTTTGAATTTCTTGAATCCATCTAGTGCATCCAGTTTCTCTCTAATAAATGTAACCCATGTATACCTAGAGTAATCATAAATTAAAAGCATAAAAGTACCTTTCACCAAGTAGAATTTCTACCTCAGTAGGAACCATAGATATCTATATGAACTAAATCAAGTAATCCAATAGTAGACTATTCCTTTGATCTGTAATGATTTCTTGCTTGCTTTCCAAACTGACAATTCCTACAAATAACATTAACAAGATTTGTGATTCTTGGTAAATCTCTCATGGCTTGAAAAACACTAATCCTTTCCAAGTTATCAAAATTCATGTGACACATTCTTCTATTCCATAACCAATTTTCATTTATCTGAGTCATAATGCATCATCCATCAAACCATTATGTTGATAGATATTCCCTTCAGATTTCTTTCCAATTGCAAGCAATGTTTTGGATCCTTTCTGGATCTCACATTTCTCATCCTTAAACACAAGATCATATCCTTTTCTACACATCTAACAAATTCTCAATAGATTATTCCTTAAACACTTAATATAGTAAACATTGTTACGATGCTTGCCATCAAAACTTACTAAACCTATCCCACAGATTTTAGCACTAGTATCATCTCCAAAAAT
>VDFB02194350.1:0-12689 GCA_007258455.2 Sequoia sempervirens | reverse complement strand
TGGATAGCAAGGGGATGAAAATGGGTAAGGATAGGGATGTTGATAAGGGGATTTAAAAGACAAGCGATAAGGATATGGATGAAGGACTCAAGCATCAAGTTCTATACTAGGTAGTAAGAGCCCATGTTTGAAGTGATTGTTGGATGTTGGTACAACCGTATTAGGCTAAATGGATTACGCATGAGGGTGAATTAGAGGGGTTTGATGGGGTTGATACATGGGATAATGGATGGGATGCTGGAAAGGGTATGGATGGAATGATGGGGTGGATATGTGATGGGGAGATGCGTTCAGGACCAACATTGGCACATGTGGTGGTGGATGTGAAAAGATAAGAGGATTAAGGGATGGAGAATGTGGGGATAATGGAGGAGATGGAATGGTGAATTTTGGGACATAGGGACCCAAAACAGACGTAGGAGATGAAAGGGGTGTATTATTAGCTTGTGGATTAGCGACTTTGGATGCTCTTACTGATTTTTCATATGATGGAATTGCATCTTTTTTCTTTGGGATCCACATGGTTTTGATCTTTTCTTTGGTGGGCCTTTGTGGCCTATAGATTTTATTTAGATTTAGACTTTTCTTCTCTTCACCACGTCTTTTGGAGGGGACGTGAGGAGCCTTAGATTCATGTGGATGTTTGGATTTATGCATTTTTTTTAACAACCAAAGTGTTATTTGTAGCAATGGGATGGGTGTGAGGAGATGGATGATGTGGAGTGATGGAGGTAGGAGTATGGGGATTGGAGGATGTTTAGGTAAGTGCCCTTGTTGATCCTGACTATGGGGTATGTGAGAGGGATGTTTATGATGGATGAGATGGATAGGTGATGAATGGATGAAAGGATGGATAGGACGAGATGGAGGAGGTGATTTTGGGATATAGGGGCCCAAAATAGATGTAGGACCCGGAGGAAACAAGGGCATGGTAGATGGAGGATTGGAGATGGTAGATGGAGGGATGTAAGGACCCAAAATGGATGGAGCAGATGAAGGAGGAAGATGGACGGTTGTTTTGAGGTGATACGATAGAGGAGGAGGGATGGCCACATATGATCTGGTGGGGCGATGGGAAGAGTTGACATTTCTTTTGGAAGAGGCTCGTTGAGGACGTCTAGAGGTTGTACCAACATTTTTGGATTGTGAGTCATGAGTAGTACATCCAAGACCTTGCGGATACAAATGTTCTTTAGCTTGGATGGGTTCTATAATACCTTGCTCATGAAGGCCTAAACCTTTTCCTTGATAGTCCATTCTCTTGAGTATTCGATCTAGGACAGGATTTTTGTTATTCTGGAAGAATGATGCGAGTTCATTATTAGGTGGAAGAGGAGGGTTGGTGTATATGCTTTGTTTTTCTTCTGCGAGGAGACCACTCATGGAGGAATGTGAGAGGACCAAGGGGATATGCAAGCGGTGTGGGGATAGCATTTTTAGGCGATGATGGGGGATCATGAGAAGGAGATGATGGGATAGCAACATCAGGAGAGGGAGTAGGGGTCATGATAGGATCTGGATTTGTGATAGTGGGCTCATGCGATGGAGATGGAGATGGAGTGGTGGAAGCTTGAATGACAAGGGGATCATGGGATGGAATGGATGGGGGACTGTGATCTTGAGGTGGACTAGATGGGATGGTAGGATCTTGATTTGGAGAAGGGGATATGCTGGCATGCTTTGTATTAGACTCTTGGCGTGACTCATCATGTGCGGAAGGCATGGTAATGGAGTCTTTTTGGGACTCTTCAAGCGGGGAAGATGGAGGGCTGGAAGATTCATGAGGTTCATTGGAATGGGTTTTGGTGCTACTGGGAGTGGGAGGAGTGGATTGGATTTGGGTGGATCTAGGAGTAGAGGGAGTGGATTGGGCTTGGGCGTCTTCGATGGATTTGGTGGTTCTTGGAGTAGGAGATGGGGGTTCGATGGATTTAGTGGGTTCAATGGTTTCAATGGTTTGATCAGTGCTAGGGGTGGTAACATCAATAATAGGTGTGGTATGGAGAAGGGTCTCATCACTAGTGACCGTGGATGATGGATCTAGATGGCATGGTTCCAAGGACTTCAAGATGTGGAGTTGGGGATGGCTTGTAATAAGTCCTTGGAGAACTCTCAAATGAGAGACTTGCATATGGTTGGCTTGGCTGGGGTGGTAGAAATGGATGAGGGATTATGGAGTGGTGGACTAGGGTTAGATGGAGGAATGGGATTGAATGTAGGACTATGAGTAGATGGGGGATTAGGATTGGATGGAAGACTACGAGTAGATGGATGAATGGGATTGGATGGAGGGTTAAGGTAAGGATATTGGAGTGGTGAATTGAGATAGGGGGACATGGATTGTAGATTAGGACAAGAGGATATAGGTGGTGTAGTGGGACAAGAGGATGTGGGGGATGGATTATAATAAGGGTATTGGGATGGTGGATTATGATTAGGATATGTGGATGTAGGATTAAGGTAAAAGGGTGTGGATGTAAGATTAGTATGGATAGACTGGGAAAGAGGATTAGGATAGGGGGTCATGTATGGGGAATTGTAATAGGAATATTGTGATGGAAGATGAGGATAAGAGGAGGTGGATGTTGAATAAGAGGATGATGTAGATGGGGAAGGGGAAGGTACTGGATACCCCTTGTCAAAGGTAGCATAAGGAACATGATTAGGCTTAATTGGATTTTGGAAAGTGGGTGGAGAAAGATTACTAGAGATGATAGTGTCAAGGGGATCTATGTTGTATACCTCTTGATCAACAAGACTTTCGTTATCATCATCCACATAATTAGGGTTTCCCTTGACCACTATTGATGGAGGATGAGGGTTCATGATGATGACAGGATAAAGAGGATGGATAAAAGATTTTGGGTAGAAACAAATTAAAGCTTAAATTGGGATTTTGGTCAAGCTCAGATCAAGATTAGACAAAAGCTAAGATTAGGATGATTGGATGATGTGATAGGATTGATTTCGATGGGATTTCGTAGATAGATGATTAGATCAGATAGATGATTTGATGGATTTGATTAAAGTACTAGATTAGTTTGATTGGATAGGATCAAATGATTAGATGATGTTGATTGGATAATTATGATTGGATGAACTTGATCGGATTGGTGTGCTTGGATTGATTAGATGATTGGAGGAATGTATTGGTTTGATTAGATAAGAAATAATGGAAGGTACCACTAGATAGAGCTCAAAAAATTGAGCAATTTTGGTTTTTGGATAAAGTTGATCTGATGCATGGTTTGTAAATGACAGCCCCAGGAAGTTAGGGGTGTGTCCACCCTACGATGCGGGGCGTGGCCACCCTGGGATGGTCAAATTTTTGATAGGTAGAAATGGAAGGCACCACTAGATAGAGCTCAAAAAACTAAGCAACTTTAGTTTTTGAACGAAGTTGATTCGACGTACGGTTTGTAAATGATGGCCCTGGGAAGTTAAAGGGGTGTAGTCAGCATTCTGCAGTAAATTAGGGGCGTAGTCAACTTTCTGTAGCAAAATCAGGGGCGTAGAGAACAAAATTAGGGGCGTAGACAGCTTTTAGGGGTGTTGACAGCAAAATCAGGGGCGTTGACAGCAAAATCAGGGGCGTTGACAGTAAAATCAGGGGTGTTGACAGCAAAATCAGGGGCATAGACAGCTTTTAGGGGCGTTGACAGCAAAATCAGGGGCGTTGACAGTAAAATCAAGGGTGTAGACAACTTTTAGGGGCGTTGACAACAAAATCAGGGGCGTTGACAACAAAATCAGGGGCATAGACAACTTTTAGGGGCGTTGACAGCAAAATCAGGGGCGTAGATAGCAAAATCAGGGGCATAGACAGCTTTTAGGGGCATTGACAGCAAAATCAGGGGCGTGGCCAGCTTTCTGCAGTAAATCAGGGGCACTGCCACCTTTTTGCAGTAAAATCAGGGGCGCTGCCACCTTTCTACGGGGGCGCTGCCGCCTTTCTGCGGGGGCGCTGCCGCTTTTCTGCAGTAAGGCAGAGTTGGGTTTTGATGGCAATGGCTATGGCAAGGACGCAATATGATAAAGTAAGGCTAAAGTATTAAAAATTTGACATATTTTTCATAAGAGAACACCTCAAGCAAGCACAATCCTATGATTAATATTATGGGTATGGCAAGGCAAAGTCTTAATCTAGGATGCACAAGGCTTATAGGGAGTCCTCGATATACTCTTGGTACGTGAGGCACAACCGTGAACACCAGTCCGTCACAAGCGTGAGTCGGGAACCCTAGCGAGATACTGAAAGGCTCGGACCAACTCTTCACGTCTATCTAGGTATCACCCTAGCTTCGACGCTTCGCCAATTACGATGCTACTGGATTAGGGTACAACTTTCGTTCTCCCCCCTTTATATACCCCGTTGATACACATGGTTGGAATCATCCCTTGGGGTGATGAAATCCCCAAGCAGGTCCCACTAAAAAGAAGACACTAACCGTTTCCAACTACTCCCCAGGCTCACACGAAGTGCAAGGGGAAAGCGAAAACAAATTAATGCCCCCTTGGGTGACACAAGAACAAACAATCATAGCAAGCAATTAAGTTTATTCCCCTTAATTAGACTATGTTCCAAAACAACAAGGATAATTTTTAAAAATCTGATCAAATAGACGGTCTTGCAAGAAAATGTTAGCTGTCTTTTTCTTCGTCTTTGATAAATTACGCCCTAATACGCTGCAAAACGTTAGTGAAAAACAATATTCTTGCCAAAATAACGTTAGAGAGTTATCACATGAAAACAGCAAAAAACTAGAGCAAAAATGAAGCCAAAATGCCTATTTTACCCTCCAAACTGTGTTGTTTGAGGGTGTTGCCACCTTTCTGCGGGGGCGCTGCCGCCTTTCTGCGAGGGCGCTGCCGTCTTTCTGTGGGGGCACTGCCGCCTTTTTGCGGGGGCGCTGCTGCCTTTCTGCAGAGGTGTTGCCGCCTTTCTGCAGTAAAGTTTGTTAGTTTTTAGTTTTAAAAAAAACGGAAAGTTGCGCCCCTCCCACTGCAAGAAAAATGTTAGAAAAACTTCCTAAATATGTTCCTAATGACAGTAAACGCGTTAGAAAAGATAAATTTTTAAATGCGGGGCGTTGCCGCCTTTCTGTGGGGACGCTGCTGCCTTTCTGCGGGGGCGCTGCCGCCTTTCTGCGGTAAAGTAGAGGACGTTGCCGCCTTTTTGTGAGCTTTTCCTGCAAAATTCTTAACCAACAGGGACGTTAAATACAAGAACCCGTTTGTGGGTCCCACCGGGCGTGCCATAAATGTGATACCTTGATATCTATCCTGCTCTAAATGTGTGAAATGACTAAGAAATGTGAATGACAAAATACCAAGGACACCTCAAGATTAGCCAAAAGAGTGATAAACAATAAGGAAAATGGACAAAATAAAACACAAACGATTTCACCTTCTTTGTTGTTGATTTCTCCTTGATTGGCCCTTGCTTGGAATGATTTGTGTGCTCCTTAGATGATTGTTTGAGTGACTAAAATGCAAGATTAGATGTGCAAATGGATTAAGATGGATAGCTAGATGATATTGGATAATTGAGGATGCAAATTGGCAGCATAAGGTTGCTCAAATGAAGAAGTGTTTTAAAATTCCCTTGAGGAGGGGGTATTTATAGGAGAATTTGAATTCTCTAGAGAATTCAACGGTCAAAATTGATCCAACAAGGCCAAGATGAAGGGCTATGGTGGGTTGAGAACCCACAAGCCCTCACATCTTAACATGTGGAGGGTGAAATGGACAAGAGGATATGAGGTGGAGATGAGGTGTCAAGAAAGTACATGAGGTGGAAAAATGACATGCACCTTGGGGAGTGAGGAGATTTCCTCAAAAAATGATTCCTTGTCTCCAAGTGGGAGTGAAAAGGACATTTGAGGAATTTTGGAATTCCTCAAAAATCTACATGGGAAAAGGAAAAGTGGTTGGAGAAATAAGTGTGAATTAAAAATTCACATTCCTAGGAAAGTCTAAAAAATAAAAGATGGGCTCCAAAAAGGTGGGACTTGGTCACATGTGGAGATTGTGACAAGTCCAAGGTTGGTCACATGGGGAGATTATGACAAGTCCAAGGTTCTAGAAGCCTTGGAAGGATGGAATGTGAATTAAAAATTCACATATAAAAGAGGGGAATTTAGGAAGAATAAAAATGAATTAAAAATTCCTTGGAGAATGATTAGGCTTAATTAATTAGTAATTAGAGGATAATTAGGGGCTAATTAGGATTAAAAGCCAACTTTCAAAAGTTGGAGGATGTGACACATCCTAATCAAGGATTAGGCATGTGCACATCCTTAATGAAGAGATTAGGAAATGGATTAGGATTAGATGAAAATGACATGTGAGGAATTAAATAAATGTAATATTTATTTAATTTATTTGATGAAAAGAGGATTAAGGAGGGTAAGGTATTTAATTATTAATTAAATACTTTAGGGATTTAGCAGAATTAAAGATATTAATTAAATAATAGTAATATTACTTAATTAACTCAGATAAGAGGATGTTTAGACGAAAAGTGATAAATTTGGATAAATTAAGTGTCCAAATTTGGATGTCTACACATACAACCAAAGAAAATGCAAGCATATTCAATTTTTTTTATTGCAATCAATCAACTTGAGACATTTACATCTTTTTCTCAATACAAAAGGCTTCAAATCTACCCCACATGCTCCTCATACCATTTCTCCAAAATTTCTACACCTCTCTCAAACTCCATGCTTCCCTCTTCTTTTTCTTGTAGAGAGCTTCCAAAACCCGTCACATTTTGTCTACCAATGCTCCCTCATTTTTCTGAATCTCCTCAAACAGTTTTTGGGTTTGGTGCACCTCATTTCCATCTTTCTAAATCATTTTGAAATTCTTGATTTCGTTACTGTATGAGAAATTTATCTATTTTATTAAGACTAGGTCTTACAGTCACGGCTCCAATAATCTTTCTCTCCCCAAAATGCTAGTCAAATCTCTTCCTCCATTTTGGACATGGGATTCATGCATTCAACCCCTTAATTATTATTTCCTGACAATTTTCTCAATGTTTTCCTAAATTGACAACTATTTTCTCGTTCTTGCACCTCCACTACCTCCAACACTCTCACCTAGAAGATTCCAACACTAATGGCAAACAAAACCAATTCTTGGGAGTTACAATTGAATAAAAATCAATTTACATTAGCATGGTACTTTGACTCCCAAGCATAATTTTTAATTTGTAACATTTGCAATATCATTACAATTTAAATTCAAAGCATAAATTACCGATTTATGAAAAAGGATCCCATATGAAAGAGTTGAAAATGAGAGAGGGAAAAAGTAACATGCCTACAAAACCAACAACAGGCCAAAAATTGTCATGACCCTCTTTTTGTTAAAACTTTAGACATATTATAATTTTATGTGGTAATATTATGTAAGTGTTTTTATATAATTAATTTATGTGTGAAGAAGGTAGAGATTAAATAAAGAAAGACATAAATAAATAAATAAATAAAACAAATAAAAATAAAAAATAAAAAAATTATTAAATACACACTCCTAAAAATGAACAAATAAAAGTTAACAATATTAATAAATAAGTGTTAGAGAAAAATAAAAATAATAAAATAATAAAATAAAATAAAATGATGAATAAAATAATTGTAAATAAAAAGCTAATTCATTAAGTGACAAGTGTACCCATCCTATCCTAAGCATTATTAATTGACACAATCTATCATTATACTTAATTAATAAAATTACTCATTTTACTAAGTCACATTAATTTAATATAATATATCATTTAATCTAATTAATTAGGATTAGGGAGATGTCACTATCCTTCATAATCGATCAATTAGTTAATCTTAAATTAATTGATTAATTAATCTTCATTATATTTTTTTCAAATTTAATCTCACTTACATATAACTTGCATGCACAAGTCACTATCACCTTACAACTCACCCCCACTCACCCTTGTGTGAGAGTTACACCATGCATGTGACCTTTCCTCTTTTAACCATTTGGCTTCCCCATGTGTGCTCACACACATGGTCAAACCACCCTCCATTACATGTCATAGACATGTCATTATCAAGCCACCCTCTCTTTTATATGTGATAGACATGTCAACATCCCATTTACCCAAGGTGTACTTACAAATCAAAATTTGTATTTTAAAATTAGAATTCTCTTTCATATAGTTATTTGGGTTTGTTCTATTGACTTTAGGGTAAAAATAAACCCCAAGAGTAAGTACCTATGGGGTGGATACTTATTAAAAACATAATATAGTCTTTTGGGCAAAGTATGAACCCCTAAAAGGTCACTTAAAAAGAAGTGACAAATTTTATAGTATTGGGAAAGGTGTTGAGATTTGTCATATCCATTTCTTCCAAGGTGTGCTCACACATATGTGAGCACCCTTGGCTCCTCTCCCCATACCATGTGGTCCTATTTTTAAAACCTTCTTCTTGTGACACTTGTCACAAAGTGAGACTATCAATCCAAACCCACCTTCTCAAACAATCCTAGCCGTTGAATCAATCTTCAATCTTGACCCTCCATTTACCTCCTCTTAAGTCTATAAATTGAGGCCATTTCTTCTCTCATCAACAACACATGAATGGTATTTTTATGCTATCATTTTGAAGAAGGATAGGATTGAAAGAGGAAGAATCAAGTTGAAGAAGGCACAAAGAGAAGATTTGTTGCAACTCCATCAACATCAAGGTGTTCTTTACTTTGATTTGTTTTTAGAATAACTAATCAAATCTAGAAAATTTGCTAGAATCAACCTATTCTTTATTTATTTTTATTTTTCCAACTAAATCTAGAATGGAACTAATTTTTCTACTATTATTATTCATATTTTATTTTTTCTTCTTTAAATCAATATATTTATTCTCATTTATGTTTATTTACAAAGAAATTATTTTCTTTTAATCCGGTTAATGTTATTACAAATATAAATCAATTTTTATAAAATAAAATTTATAAATAAATGAATTATTATTTTATTAGTGTTAAAATACATATATGCTTTTGTATTCAAGTTATTTATAATATTTAATTAATATTCATTTAATTCTTAAACGAAATAAGTTTTAAAGTTAGATTGTTCTTTGGAAATAAATAAATTAATAGATTTTTTTTTTTAAAAGGGTATCAATTAAATAGATTAAATAATAAAATATTTGGTCTAATTAACTATCAAAGGGTGGGTTTATTCATTAATATATATATATATATATATATAATTAACTAACATCGATGGTTGATGAAGATTTAGTCCAAACTATGGTTCTATGAGATAGTATTTAATTTCCTTTGAACAAATATGGAATTGGTTACTAGCTAATGTTGAATATAATTAATGGACTTATAATATATCTCTTTTTCTTTATAAATGATGATAAACTATGAGTATGGACTTAGTTATATAAATTTTAAAATAGAGGAATGACAACATTTATATCCTATGGCAATACTATATTTTTATGACAATAATTACAACTGTATAATAATAATTATGACCATTAAACATTAAATTATAAGCTTAAATTTACAAAATATTATCTAACTTAAGGCATTAATAACATATCTTTAATCAAATTTCTTTTCTGTTATGCCACAAACTTAGCTCTTAGATTTACTGTAAACTCTCTCTCCATGTAATAAATTTATTTTCTTGGGATTTAAAGTTTATAACACATCATAGTTATGATTTAATATATTTACAATAAACTTAAATATCATGGTTATTTTTTAAATTAATTTTATCCCTCAATATACAAGTAGATTCATTTTTTTTTCTTAAAACAAGGTTGACTCATTTAATTACAACAAGGTCATAGTGAATAAATAATTATGTAATTATTCGAATATTATCAAGAATAAACTTATGCAAATTAATGCAAACCTTCTTTAGATAGATCATAAATCTTGAGGCATTAGTAGTATAACTTATACAATTAAAAATCAAGGCTCTTATTAAGACATTGTATTGGTTTATCTATCTAAGAAATTAGTGTAATAACTTATACAATTTAAATCAAGTCTCTTTTTAGTTGGATTATTTATTTATGCAACCAAAATTAATAAACTTTTTGTCTTGAAACAATAGATTATGCCATGAAGTCTCTTTGAGTTGGAATTATTTATGCTAACTTAGATGAATATTTATCTTGAAAATATTAGTGTCATGCAATTTAAATCAAAACTACTTATTCTATGACATAGACTATGCGAATAGATTCAAACTTTTCTTTTCTAGAAAATACTATCATTTCAAAATAATTAGATTCATACCATCTATAAATTAGATCACCCATCTTGAAGAATTTAACTTTATGTTTAAGTGTTTTTATTTCATAAATAGATTTGACTATTCAATTCATTGTTACAAAAATTTATACATTCATAGGATGTAAGTAATACTTCTTTCTAGCAATTATACTTGAATAAATAGTTTTTTTAGTAAGTTCATAAAGTTTTTATATTCCATTTGGTTTATGTGCACAAGCTACTTTTCTTATTATTTGATAATGCATTTAATTTCTTCTTAGATAGAAAACTTAAATAAGAGGAGGAAAACATAAAAACTAGCAGCGTTTGGTATTAATGGTGTCTCTGATTCACGTTTACGGGTAATGTCGTTGCGCTTGAGTTACTGCACTTATAGCCTAATAAAGCTGCAACAACGACGTCTGTGGCATCATCCCTATAAATCGCCGGGGAGTAATAAGGAACATTTTTGGAGTTAAAATCCAAGGGGCGGGAAATCCCTCTTGGATCGATAATCTAAAAAAGATAATACTATAATGGACTTACATCCGCTAGTGAAAATATAGAAAACTCCAATAGGGTTTGGACATGTAAATTGACTTTTTAATTCTTTTATCTTTAATGATTTGTTGTTCAACGGGAAAGGGTGACGTGACTTATAGGAATTTAGGACATAGATGAATTAGGAAACAAGCAAAAGATCACCATGAATCTTTATGCTCCTTCATGTGGGTAGCAACCGAAGAGAAATTGTCTGGGGAGATGGCCCTAGAAAGGGTTACGTACCCACAAAATAGTTTACATCCAACAATAGATTAGAAAACATAACTACATATTATACGCCTTGATCCCGTGCTGAAACGATGTATGTAGGTAGTCTAGGGACGGAGTTGTCCCTAGTACGCAGGCACTTAGGGTGGGGATTTAGGATTGGTTAAGGGTGTTTACCTTATTGGACTTGTTAAGATACCTTAAGATTAAGGAACATAAATAAATATTAAAATTGAAGTTAGAGATTACTTGTTATACTCAGAAGGAATCCCGGATGGATTTGCTTGATTCCTCGAGGCTTTAGGCCAAATTCTGAGGTGGGACTCAAGCTTTTATTATTATCTCACATACTCCTAAGGACGTTGACCTCGGTGCACTCCTAGTAGGGGAGTGTAGTCTTTAGAGAGTGACTCAAGACCTGGATGGTCCCGATGAGTCTAAGTCTCTGGCCAGAGCATTTTCTAACCCATGTGGTTAGATGTCTACCTTATTTAGATAGACAGATCTCAGTCCCCAAATGGACATTAACGTAACCCGAAAGGTTAGATGCCTATCCCGGATGGATAGATGAATATTGGTCCCAAATAGACATTATCCTAACCCATATGGTTAGATGCCTATCCGGATGGATAGAAGTTCCTGAGTAAACAACTAATTGAGCAAGACATTAAGGTATTTACTTAAAAAAAATAGTGAAATTTTTGGTTCAAGGAAGTGTGGGTCTTTACAAAAATCAAGAAAATTAAAAAAAAAAATGGGTGTACAAGATTGTTTGGTACCATTGGATGCTCCTGCATCAGACACCCAGGGTAAATGAAATGTTCCATGAGTTGAAAACTCATGAACATTTGAAGACCACATGTTTGCTTTGGATCCACTGTTCTTCCTTATTCTTTTGAAATTTCCTCTTTCTCTTCTTCCAACATCTTTCTGGAACATTCACCATCCTCCTCCAAAGAATCCTTCCTTTCCTCTTCTCCTCTTTCATGGGTTTTGTCCTATCACAAACTGACCACCTCCACCAAATCTTACCAACGACATCCTTTATAGCTTCTACATATAAATATGCTACATCCACACACCAATCTACAACTACATAATCCCTCTTTCTATCTTCTTGCACTAGCTCTTTATGCAAATTCACATAAACTATTTCATCATACAAAGTAGAAAAATTAGAATTTACCTCTTCATTGATTTGATGCTCCATGTCTACCAGCATGTCCTCATTATTCTATTTTTCTATTGCTGTAATTTGATCTTCAACACCCAATTCAGTGTTAGTACCACAATCCATAGATTCATTCTCCACATTTTGTAACAAATTGTCAAGCTCTATTATCAAGGAACCTTCATCTTCAATACTTTCAATCAAGCAATCATAAGAAAACTTCACTTTCACCTCAGTCTGTTCACCACTTTCATCTACTTCTAAAGGATTTATTGCTACAACCTTTGACTCTACTTTTACATTCTCAATATCATCAAAACATGTGCTAAAATATGAGATTACCTCTTTACCTTTTGAGGAAATCTTCACTCCACCTTTTTTCAACACTTGCCATTCCTTTTCTACCACTGAAATCTTTTCATCTACACAAGATCCACTCTCATCTTCATCATAAAAATGAAACATATTATGCATT
>VDFB02194349.1:0-17189 GCA_007258455.2 Sequoia sempervirens | reverse complement strand
GCTATGAAGAATGCTGAATTTTGACACCTGTAGCACCTTTAGCTTGCTGGTCACTCAAGAAGAATGAAGACTTTGAAGCTTAAGATGATGAAATAATGGATGCCAATGCTTGGTTAAATAGATTTTCATCATTGAAATTCGCATAAAGCATGAAATCCATGAAAAGTGCGCTTGGCTTGTGATTGGACCTCATTTTAGTTAACTGAAACTAAAATATGCTAATTAAATCGCCATGCTTTAGGGTTTTCCCTTTTCAATCTTCAGTTAACAAATTCATGCGATTTTGACTTTAGTTGACAATCTTCATTGAATTCGCCATCCTTCACACTTGCTTTAAATTCACAAACTAGGACTAAAGCGTCCCTTTTGAGAACTAAAGTTGACAATCTTGATTGAGATGAGTTCGCCAACTTCATGCTTTAAATCAATTCTAAAAATGGCGACCCTTTCAAGACTTCAGTTGACAATGAGAATTCGCCATATTTCATTCTCATGCTTTAAATCTTAAAAATTCTAAATATGGCGACCCTTTTGAGAACTGAAGTTAACATTCAAAGGCAAATACGCCATGCTTCACTAAATTATGCTTCATCAATTATGCCGTCCCTTTTCAGAACTCTAGTTGACAAAAACTTCACAATTGCAACCAAATTTGACATGCATGTGAACTCAAGTTGACTTTCAAGAATAATCTTCAGTTAAGTGAACATGCAATCAAGTTAACTCAACATGCAAGGTTGTTAACTGGACATGCAAACTAGTTAACTCGACATGCGAACTGAAAGATCACTCAACATGCCAATATATGAACTGAAGATGACAACCCAAAAATCGTTTAGTCTAACTGTAGTCAGAACTCCAGTTAGGGCGTCCATTCAACTCTCTTTCGAAAATCCAACTTTGAGCTCTTAAGGCGAATTCCAGACTTAGCCAAATTTCATGAAAATTTAAGCTAAAACCTTCCGCTGACTGCTCATCTTCCTCGACCGGCCGGACTGATTCATTATCAAATACAGTGCATCATAGAGTCGGTAAAACTCATCAAAAGGTATCTTAAGACTGAAACTATAAAATCGAAGATCCTCATAGCTTAAAAAATCCAAGCACTTCTTTCTGCAAGCTGCTTTTTCTCAGACTTAGTCAAATCTTTGATATCCGTGATCTCAATGAAGGGAAAATAAATCCTTCATAACTTCCGGGATTTATCAACTTTCGTGGATCGATCTCGTGCCCACTGCTGGTTTCTACTCTATTCTCGTACGCATACTTCGTAAAGGCACATTTCTCTAGAAAATATCCGAGGCAGGAAAAAACAAAGGTGCTTTTTGAAAAGTTGCTCTTTCTACTCTGCATTTGGAGCATTTCCGAAATGATAAAATATAAAACTCCTGGACGTAAGCCGCTAAGTCATCTTCTCCGACCGACGGGAGATGTGCAATCTAGTGCTAAACGTGAATAATTTTGACAAATTGAATATCCGATATCAAAAAAGGCATTAAAGGCTTTGAAAAAGCCCAGCGCCTCTTCTCTGAAATGTGCTCTTTTGCTTTTCCCTTGATATCTGACACTAAGATTCAATTCTACGCTCAATTCCTCCTCAGTTCGTACTTCCGCAACTTAGATTCACCTAATCGACGGATGTCGCAGCTTGAACAAACGGGAGAAAATATCTTGGGTGGTACGAAATAAAACCTTCATTTGACACTCAAAGATAGGTACCTTTCCCAAAAGTCGCTTTTCCAATGTTAGCCAATTTCACTTTCGCCCCTCGCTTTGTGTTGTATCTTCCACAACTTGCACTAAATAAACCGCTTCTTTGATAAGCTGGATAGCCCATCATGGCCGACGGATGCCGGATAAATGTCCACTGAGGTGACAAACCTAAAAACAAGATATGAGCCCCTAAAAGATAGGGCACCCTTTTGAAAATGTGCTCCCCTCTCCAGAGATAGAAAATTTTGATGATTTTCCTTCAGATTTTCACTTTTCTTAAATTTCTTCAGTAACAGACTGACATGACACTAACACCAACTCCATATTTAAAAACCCCAAAAACGACCTTTGACATCACTTTAACAAGATTAAGACTCAATTAAGCAAAATGCCTTAGTGAAGCAAAAATTTTGGTTTTGGGTACAACAAAAGTCACTTGCAATGACTTCCTAAAATCCCAAAATCCACTATTCACTTGCAGCCAGCCTTCAAAATCCCGAAATAACTTTAAAGTGCCTAAAAGTCGGACTTTTTGAGCTTGACTGCAATTGCAAGTTGAAAGTTCTGACTTGCACTTTTCAAAGATGCAATCTAACTTTTCATTTGTCATGAAAAGCACATGCCCCTTTCACTTGCAATTAGCCTCCAAAGATCCGAAATGAGTTATAATGCTCATTTTCTGCCCTCATACAGCCAAAACACCATTCTGAGTTAGAGCCTCTGCCATGTCTACACCTATAAATGTTGATGATGTCTTAACTTTATGGAATTTTCATCGCAGCCTTGTAGATTCTTGTTCGATGACAAAGGAACCTGTTTCTCCATCGAACAAAAAGATGAAGTACAAATACGACAAGTATCAGAATGAGATTCCTTCTTCTCATGTTGTCTCAAACATTGAAGAAATCAGAGACACGGAGATTGGACATGTTGATATGTCTGAGTTTATGAAGAGAACTGAGAAATCAACTTCTCATCATATGCAGTTGCTGCTAAGAAGTCATATCCATTTGGTTTCCTCTTTTTCTGTTGCTTCCCTAGAGCTAGAGTTTGTCCTTGCATGCGCTGCTCACTTTGACAGAGAATCCAAAACCATTAAAGATGATGATGGTAACGTAGTCATTAGGCTTGATCGCGAAACTATCAATAGGATTTTCAGAGTTCCAGACTCGCCAATGTATTCAGAGATATCAGTAAAGAGTGCTCTAGATCATTATGAACAGACGAAAGAAGATTGTATACAACACATCCATAGTAAATGGCTTTTGAAGCGTCGGACTTGTGTGTCGCGGTGGCCTAAGTTGTATCGATCTGAATTCAAAGAAGAGGTCAATGATATAATCACACTCTTGAGCAGGATAATGGGGTTGAAATTCTCTAATGTCTTTGAGAAGTGGATTTACAAATTCATAGTGCTGATAAGGAAGGCACAGCACCAAATCTTTTGGGGAGAAATAATCAGCGATAGTTTATGTGAGTAGCTTGCACAAGTTCCTACTACGCTCACATTTTACATGAATTCCTACTTGGTTTACATAGCAGCTTCATTGAGGCAATTTCCAGGCCTTTCTACCCAAGGAGATAGATCACTAGTTTCAGTTTGGGAGTACTATGATTAGCTGCCTTTGAGACCAAGAAAAATTCATTACAAAAGAGTCCAAGACGCATTCTTTGGTCATTTCATGTGCCTATTTGACAAGACCTTGCAGAACAACAGAGTATTAGACGCTGCTTGGAAAAAGGTCAATGAATATGGTTGTCTCTTTCTCCAGTTTCCCACTTTTACCTACATGAGAGTTGGCTGTTTTGAAGATCAGCCATACATGCTTCCAAGATACCCAACAGATAAAATTATTCTAATGGAGCTTGCAAGGCAATTGATGACAGTGCATGCACGACAAGCTATACAACATAAAACTGGAGTAAGTATCTTGTCTCATAATCCATTGCAGATTGGGAGGTACTCCTTGACAACTACCTCAAGGGCAAAAGCAATGGAAACTGAGATTCAGGAGATCAAATTAAAAAGATTCAAGGCAAGAGCAGATTTTGATTACAGAGGAATAAAAGACAAGATAAAGAGAGCCTTCACTCATGTACATCGTCTTGAAGATATCTGGGTAGATCTTCGAACAGAGAAGGACATCTATAAAATGGACTATTGCAGGCTTACAGCTGAACAAATTATTGATCTTAATCTGACCTTGATCCCAGAAGGAGTAATTGATGATGGGCAGATTTTAGATCTAGAATATGAAGAACAAAGGGTTGCTGACGCTGCTATTTCAGCAATACAATGGTCTAATAAAGAATCAGTTTCTATCTTTAACAGATTTCAGTCAGTCCTGGTAAATACTAATTCTTGGTTCAAGAGTATAGGTGTCAAAACTATAAAAAATCAGGGTTAATGATGATGATGATTCAGCTAGACCTGTTGGATTGAAATAAGAAGTCAGAGATAAGTCCAAGGAAGGTGCTTCTTCTTCAGGAACCAGAATCAAGCTAAAAATCAGTCGTGTTGTAGAAAAACCTTTGGAGAAAACAACATTAAAAGGGAAGGAGGTTAAAGAGATTCAGAGCCAAATCATCGATCAGCAAAAAGGAGAGGTTTTTGAGTCTCCTACTGCTCTAAGTATAATGTCTCCACATATTGATGCTGCACCAGTATCAATACTGTCTCCCATGTCTCAAATTGATAGTGATGTTGATTCCTTCTCAACGGTTTTCGTTCCTCCTATTGCTCCTACGGAAGTTGTTATTCATACTTCAATTTCATCCACATTGACCACTTCTATGGAGATCATGCATGATAATTTGGAGAACGTTTTTGATGCTAATCCGATGTATCCAATGACATCACAGATGACACTTCCAGAAATAGATACATCAGTTGCAAGTTTTGATTGCTTTATGGCTGATGCTGATCACAAGATGCCATCCAAGCAAACTTTTGTTGCAATTCAAACTGAGACATCTCCTAGAGTAACGACCGTGGTACATAATGAATCTGTTTCTGCACAAACCACAATTGCTGTTTCAAATGCAAATACGTTGGATCTTCCTCCATGGTTGAGTTCAGTCACTTTAAAGAGAAAGAAACAGGTAATCTCTCCAAATGTGTTTGATTTCCAATAGTTGAAGAGATCAAAGCCAAAAGTTGCAAAGCAGGCTAAAATGGTTTCACAGATAGTTGTAGACAATAGTAGAATGAAGTATGCAGAAATAGTTGAACCCTTGCAGACAAGTCACCAGAAGAGATGCAAGTATCTGACTACAAATTCACTAGGGTGGATTTAGGCAAACAAACACATGCAAGCATGATGCAAGACGCCCAAAATTCAGTGACTGTCTCGACACATAGTTATAATGAACTCTTGGCAAAGAAAGAAAAGCTGAAAGAGGAGAATGTACAACTTGTTTCGGTAATTCAAAAGATTACCAACTCTTTAGATCAAGTTGATCCATTAACTTCTTTCACTTTTGAAGAATCAGTCAAGCAATTGGAGAAAATTGCACAAAAGGCTAAAACAGTTGATTCTTGGGCAGCACAGCTGAATTATCAAAGCATACTAGTAATTGTAAAGACATTACAAATTCTGAATAATGTCAGAATAGCAAGAGTAAAGGTGAATCAGACTTTGGAAGCTTTCAAGCAAAGTTTGGATTCACTTGAAAAAGATTTAAAAATTTGGCATGAGATGGATCAAGTCAAGCTAGAAATTCTATGCAGCAATTCAATCATACCAAACAGAGAAAAATACATAGAATTTGAAGAACTCATGACAAACAAGTCATTAGTTATTCAGGATCTCATCAAAGATGTCCAAGCTACACTAGAAATGAGTGATGAAGTTGAGCAGGACAGTTTCTACTTTTGAGAGAATCCCTTGCAGAATTTTAAATCATGAAGGAGAATTACTTGCAACTGATGTGGTTACTACAGAAATGGCAACAAATCTTCGTCAAGAGCTGGAATCAGAACAGTTTACTATGGATTTAATTAACAAGTTTGTTAATCATCGAATGATCCTTGATAAGATGCAAACTGTTTATGAAGAGCTTAGAGAAGCAACAATAAGGTATTTTGATGTAATCTTGAAAACTGTTGTGGTTGCCAAGAACACACTAGGCCCCGATCCAGATGAGTTGCAGGAAATTATTAGCAAATTTCAGTCTTTCAAAGCTAGGACTGAAATGGAATAAAATGTTTTATCTTTATGTATTTTGTTTTCGACAAATTGCATGTAAAAAGAAATTTTGTAATCGCAAGTGTTTCTTTCACTTGCAGTTTTGTAAATTGTCCTTACATTTAATCAAGTTACAAGTCAAAATAATTTAGAACTGTAATTTAGAATAAGTCAATTGCAAGTAGTTGGTGGTTGAGAGAATTTCTCAAGTTAGTTGGGATCCTCCCACCTTTTTCTCATGACCTCTCTCCTATAAATACTTGAGGGGGTCCTTTGTAATTGGTATCTGTTTATTGCAAACAAGAAAATTCTGTAGAATTTTGTACTCATAAAGTCTTTGAGCTTTATAATTATAAGTTGTTCTTTTTCAAGTAATATCAAAGAGTTGGAAATTTCAGACTTTGTGTTGAAGTCCTACTTTGCATCCATTGTGTTCTTATGTCATTTTGGAGCATTACTTTGTGATTATTTGGAGATTGTGGAAGATTGCTAGGGAGAGCTTCAATTGAAATATTTGCAGACTTTGTGCTGTGAATGTTGAAGATTGAATTCATAATTTTAGTTTAGAAGTTAAGAAGAATTGCAAGTCTTTGTGCTTGTAATGATTCCCATTCATAGTAGTTAATAGATACATCATACTTGCAGACTTTGTGCTGTCTTGTGCTGTATATTGTCATTAGATTATCTTTCAAAAGGGTAGATAGGATATCAGATTTTCAAATCCAGAATCCGGCTAAGGGAAAGCTTAGCAAATTTACTCCATTCTTTGGGCCTGCAACTATGGTTCCCTACATGGTGGAATGAGAGTGTGCTTCATTCAGAAGTATATATTGAGCATTACTGTGGAGTTTTGGTGAGATATTTCCAGTTTTTTATGTTGTTGGTTATTATATGGCTGAATGAGATTTTCAAAAACAGCTTCTTGTACGATTTTAATTTTGTTGTGGGTATTCAACAATCTCATTCCTAAGCTTATGGCTACCTTTCCTAGCAATTTTCAGATTTTATTTTGAAGTGTGTGATTTATTCTTGCAAATCGCCCTTGCTAAGGGTTGTACGATGTTGGGAGCATTGGGAATTGTGCAAGTAAATTAATGGTTTTTTTTAAGTTGTTTCATCATCATGACATGGGCGCCTATCCTCCAGAGGTTCATTGCAATTGATTTCACTCAATTTGGAGGTAAATTGATAAAGTTATGTGCATTTCATTGATTCACAGGTTGTTGGTTTACAGTTTCTGTTTGCTAGTTTTTAATATCAGACTTCAAAAGAATCAGATTTATGCTTCATTTTCAGTGTTTTGAGAGCTTTGTAATTTGAGAGAATCATTCTTCACATATTGGCATTGTTCTATCATTGTAATACTAGTAAATTGCAGAGTATCTTAATTGTAAGGTTGTGCATTAGTAGTGCTAATCCAACCATTTTTTTATTGCTGCATTTACTTGTAATTTCAAAGCAAACATTAATTACCCCTGAATGGTTTACCGCCAATGTACAGAATAAACTTGTAACTCTCATTGTACCCACTAAAAAGTGGAGAATTCCCACTCTTAAGTGGATGCCCGCCGCAACGGATGAATTAGTTGAATTGTTTGTAGTATTCCCCCCACTGTTTAAGTGGTTGAGCGGAAATCTTCATGGCTAGTTCACCGCCTAAGTTCTTTTAGTTTTGTAATACTTACTCCGCCATATGTTAGCACCTCGCCTTCAAATGGATCTTGTGTGCACATTCTTGGCATTGAGTTTATTTTGTACTTCCAGTTGTAATTATCCTATAGTTGTTGAGTTATTAGATCCTAGGGATCCTCTGACCATATGCCCGCCCCTCTTCCTTAAGTGGTTTTAGGGCGCATTCTTGGTTAGAGTTCTTTTCCGCATCGTTTTGGTTTGGAGTTAACCTTAACGGGTGCATGTTCCTTGTAATTGATACTGAAAAATCAAGAAAAAATTAAGGGGCATATTTTAGTGGTATCAGAGCAGAAGATCTTGCCATCCTGTGGATCAGTGCTTCAAGTATTGGTAGATGAGTGACAAAGATCTCCGGTACTACACCGAAAGTCAGAACATATTCTAGTTCAGCTCTTTGTGGTATCCAGAAGTTGGCATTTAGGCATGGCTAATGAAAAAGAGATGAAACTGGCAAAGTCACTGTATATGGCCGGAAAGAGACTTGACAAAGAATTTCAATCAAGAGAAAATGAAGAGAACATTCTTCATTTGTTAGAACAATGTTTGAGACAAGTGAAGCCATCACCTTCAGAGAAAATGGAATTGGCACTAGCTCCTGCAGTGAATTCTTTGAATCAACCCTATTGGTTGGGGCATCCTGATGAAGAAACCAAGCTGCTGATTTCTTCTTGTTTCATGGAGATAATAAGAATTGTAAATCCCCATTTGCCCTATGATGATGAAACTATGAAGATCATAATAAATATGATAGTGGATAGTGTTGTAAAGAACCGGACCAATTTTTTCAATTCTCAAATTACAATCAGCAATGCAACACACCCGTTAGGGTTAGATAAATCAAACCAGTTACAATATAACTCTTTGCCAAGAATGCGCACTCAATCTCAACAAGAGAGAGGCTGTCATATGGCAAGAGGATCGTCAGTACATTAATCAGAACTACAAGTGGAAGTAACTCTAACCAAGAATGTGTCCAAGATGGACGAGCATATGGTCAGAGGATCTCTACCACTACAAATGCTGAAAGTAAACTCAACACCCAGAATGTGCTTTCAAACCCGAGTGGGAATGGAGCTACCATAGGGCGGAGATGTACGATATTACAATGCAAATCAAAGTAAATAGGCGGCAAGCCAGCCTCTTCCACTTATTCAGTGGGCAATTACAAACATGATAAGCAAAACTGAGAGAAATGCTGACAGTACTACTGTTCAGCTTACAATGAGAAGTAGAATGCCTGCAAGATCAAGGATTTAAGCTCTACAAGTTGCTGCAATAGTAAAGATGTCATCCACTAGGTCAATAATGAATTCCTAACACCCGTCCTTCACTAATATGCAATTTTCTCAAGTCTGATCTGACAGACCAGCAACATGAATTACAGAACCAGCAATACATAAACTCAATGAAAAGCTCACAACTCACTCATTTCTCACTCAAATTACATGAGAACTGATGCAAAATACTCTTATAATGAAGGCGCCCAAGATGACAACAGAAAACAGACCCAAAATGTTGATATTTATTTTTGGCACGAATCCCAATGAAACCCCAAAAGATGACAGCTGCAAGGAGGGGCGATTTTGACTTTATAAAATAGAAGACTTCATAAAAAAATCTCAAACTTCACAAAGAGGGGCGCCCTTGCCTAGCAAATGCATGGGTAAACTACCCAGAACCTAGAATAAAATCATACCCAGACTTATGAGACAAAACTCCAATCTGCAACACAAACCAGCAACTCCAGATTTTTGATTATTTTGCAAATATAAGGATTACAATGAAGAGATAACAGCTACAATGCAAACTCACTACAAAATCACTCAAAAACTAGCAAACCTCTCCACTAGGTGCTATCTCTCAAGCACGAAGTCGAGCCAAAGCTAGGAGGCATTCATTCCTCGAAGCAATCCAGCAACCATTTCGGCAGCATAACAATACTCAAGATATCAGATGCCCAAATGAAGACCCAAGCTCTCCTTTTATAACTTTGTGAAAACTCTCCAGAAGCTTCTAGAAACCCTAATTTTCAAATTTGAAGTAACTCCTTTTCCCTCCAAAGATGGCGTCTCTTTTCTCAAGGCAATTTAACTTTTAATTTGAATTAATCTTCTCCTCAAGATGGGCGTCCCTTTTCAAACATTGATTTTTGGACCTTAGAATATAATAAAATAACTCCATGAGGCGCCACCCCTCAAAATCCCCCTTTTATGAACAACTTAAAGTTGCTTCACTAGGCCAAGGGGTCTCAATAATAAAATATAACATTAAAGTATAACATTTTAAAATCAACTGGATATCTCACCAAAAATGCTTCCCAAGGTCAAGATTGATCAAACCAACTGAACATACTGAAGATGAGAGCCAACCAAGCCGAAGTCAACAGGACCACTGCCAGAAATAGAATTTACTAAAAATAGTAAATTCTTGAAAGTGCTCAGAATGCCGAACCGAAACCACCAACGCGAAGCTCTCAGAAAACCCAGAAGGAATCCGCAATCCAAGTTCAACATTTCCAAGTGCAAGCTCCGCAAAAAGACGAAAACGTCCTCCAAGAAGTTTGGAAACCCTGATTCGAGCTTCTGCTTAGCCTACGAGTTTCCAGAAATAGGCTAAATCCAAATGAAGAGCGTAGGGCTAAATTGGGGACATTACAGTCCGCCCTTCCCAAAATTGCTTGACCTCAAGCAATGCCACCACAACTCTAGACAAACTCAAACTACACCAAACCAAACCAAGTACAATCCCAGGGTCCCATATCCGTCTGAAGGAGGACCCACCATGCTGATGCTGCACCACTCTGATCTCATCAGTGAAGACATCTCGCCAATGCTGCACCAACCTTCCTTGTAACTCCAGAATGTTACTGTCTGTGATACTCAAGCTGAAAAATCTTAAAGGACTGAGACCAGCTTCATGCGACATCTCATGTCCAAGAGGCCCAAAGTCAACAGTATCAACCATACCACTGTCAACCACAATGGATAGGCTGCTCAACTCAAAATCAAACTCCTCAACATACCTCCACATTGTAACAAACAAAGCCCTGATGGAAAAAATGATATCTTCAAATCTTCTTGCAAAGAGGAAAGCAATCCTTTGCAAGAGCTCAACAAATTCAGCCTCATGTCTTCTCCTGGAGCTACTATGCATCAACTGAATTATACCGACACCACCATGAAGACTTCTAATCACTCTTACTGTTCCAACTCCAAGAGTCTCAGAAGGGAAAGCCAAAACATGTGGAAGTTCGTTGTCCAAAACCAATATAGTAAAGAAACTATCAAAATTTGCTTCACAAACCTCCATAGGATGAACTCCAACAGTAGAATAGGTGCGAAGGAACAAATAATCTCTGCTGTTCAAGGCCGAAGTCAGCGAAGTGCAATCTGATTTTAGTACCTCACACAAGAAAAAACAGCAGCACCAAAGAAATTCCCAAGTGTGAGTGTATGATATGAGCATAGAGTTGCAAGGTAACACCTCAAAAATGGCCGGAAAACAAACTAGAGCAATCTCCAACTGAAAACTACCACCTCGTTGGCAAGTGGTGATGGGAAAACTCTCCCAAACGAGAGTAACTCCACAAGTAACAGGGCTGGTCTGCCTCCAACCAGCAAGCTCGAGTCTCAAAATCTGCTCTTGTCTTAGCCAAGGATCAACGCCAAGAGCAACCAATTGTTCCTCTTTCCAATCCATACTCAAAACTTCTCTCCAATCCATTTGTCGATGAACAAACGGAACCAACAAGGGGCTGGTAAAGAAAGTAACAACATCATTAATACTGAAATTTTGATCCTTATCCTTCCAAAAGTCCTTCTTTCCACAAGTAATAAGCTCTATCAACCCATATTGAGAATCCCAAGCATGGATACCCAACTGAAAGTGATTTCCAACATACTGAAAAGAAAACTCAACACATTCCCAAATGCTAATAAGGATCAAGTGCATACTGAAGAGATTGATGCCTCCGCTAGTGAACCTTTGAAGCCTATCCATGAAAGCTTCAACAACATTGGAGCATGAACTATTAAATGACCTCAAATCCAAATCCAAAAATAGACCAATATGTGCCAAGGTATTGTTCAACCAAAGGGATGGATTGACAAGCATGCAAACACCAAGTTCTGGTCCATCTTTATTCCCTTCTTCATGAGTAACAAGACTAAAATCTTCGCTTCTTGCTGCTGTACTGAAGTTACCAGCAGCTACCAAATCTTGCCTTGTTAACACCTTGGTGTCGAAGATGTTGAAATCTCCTCGAATCAACACTTCCCATGTATAGACTTCATCCTCAAATCCACTTATGCATTCATTACTAATCAACAGACGTGGCACTTCCTCATGGAGTGATATCGAAGCATCCAAGCACTGGAAACCAAACTCAGTTTCATTCTCCATTTCATCCTCTACTTCATAGAGAGGATTATCATAACTTTTCTCATCACCTTCTTGAAAAAGAGGATTGTCATAAACTTGAAAGTCATTCCTTTCATCTTGCTGCTCCAAATCTGCACATGCAACCTTTGATTTTCTTGTGAAACCTTCAAGATCAAACTCCTCTCGAAGACTATCAATCTCATCAATTACTTGCTTGATTTCTCCAGCTCTTCGTGCATCCTCTTGCTCCTTGAAAAGTTTGAAATCTGCAAACTGGTCTTCAATCTTTCTTAGAGTCAATTGAGTTTCTTTCAACTTGTCCTTTGTTGATTTAAGCTCCAAAGTGAGCTCATCAACCATACTCTCCCTTTCTTCGAAAACAATGAAGGCCTTCTTTGCAGATTCAACGGCATGATTTCTATCTTCAATCAAGCCTATGTACTCGGATTTCATGGTCTCCAAGGAATCTTTGATAAGTTACAAATTAGAAAGAGCAACTTCATCTGTCACTCCTCTACGTCTCTCATCAAGCTGAGCCTTCCAGTAAAGTTCTTCAACCAAGCTATGTGTGCGATCAAATAGGGATAGAGCTTGCACTTCCCTGTTAACGGACACCTTGAATTGATCTTCCCACTCATAAGAATGTGAAGATGGTGAATTCCTGATAGGCTGCCACTGAAAATCAGAACTTTGTTTCTTGCCTTTGCTGCCCTCAAAGTTGCTCCAACCCTCTTGTCTTTCATCCTCAACTAACGGAGAATGCTCAGTGTCATGGGGAGGAACATACTCCACAGTTTCTTCGACTTCAAGCTTGCAATCAGCTTCTTGCATTGGTAGATCAGCCTTGTGTTCTAAAACCACATTAAACCTTTCTTCTTCAAGAGCCGTAAGGTCTTCAAGCTCTTCATCCACCTCACTGTCTTCTTGATCAAAGGCTATGGCAGCCCTTGACTCAAACGAACAATCATTGAATGCTGATTTGAAAGTTTTGGAAGTAACAACATCCTCCTTGGTGGCTGCAATCAACTTGAAGGGATCACCATGGAGCTCTTCAGAGTAAGCTTCTTCATCAAAAACTTCTTCTTCGGCCTCCTCATAGCTTGCAATGCAGACAATATTTTGGTCTTCATCAGGATCAAAGGGAAACTTATCCCACACAGGTTCTTTGTCATACCTTGAAGCCAACACACTCGGATCCCACATGCTAACGGGTTGATTGAGATGGTCAACAGGAAATTGCTTATCATGCTCCTCACGAAGAGATGACTCTTTGAATAAGTCAACTCCCAAATCACTTAAGTTGAAATCTTCACTAGTAGCTCCCTCCAAGAGCTTAGTTTGATGATCAAGCCCAATACCTCCCATCTCACTATCATTGTACTGAAAATTAAAGTCATCAAAGCTGATTGCTTTGAATATTTTTTCATTCTTTTCTCCATTGGAATTATCATAAGTAGATGTGTTGCTGATTTTGTCATTAGCATCTTCATACTTACCCAAGAAGTCTTCTTGGTCTCTTGACATAAATTTATCTTGTGTAAACTCATGAGCTTTTTGGCCAGCAACATAAAGAGAATTATCCATCACCACATCTTCAACAAATGGAGGCATAAACACTACGGAATCTTTACCAATAATATCATTATGGTAATGATCAAAAGCTGGTTCAAGGACACCACTAGTATTCTCTTCATCAATGTACTCATCCCATACAACAGTTCTACCAACGTCTTCTGTGAATTCATTATTTATATCAAGGTCTTCATCGGTTGAATCCTCATTAGGGCTCAAAACTGCTATTATGCTCCCTTTCCCAAAACAGTCTTCATTTTTTCCCATCTCATGCAAGTCTAAGGGTGTATTTTGGGACTCTAACTTAATCTCCTCATTTGCCAAGGTATCTCCATCAAGCCGACTTTCATTTTGAACCAAAATGTGCACCTTGCTTGTGTCTTCTTCAACACTAATTGACTGATTTTTCTCTTCAATTTGCTTACTTGTGGGCTGCAAACCACAAACAGATCCTTTTGCTTCTTCCTTCCTTGATTCTTCAACCATGGCAAGTTCTGCTTCTCTTTTAATTTTTTTCTTGATGTAATTGACCACACCCACTTTTTCAGGATACCTAATCAACACACAATTCAAGTAGCAATCAAAAGAAACATCATTCTTGAACTCATCTGACATACTCTGATATTCTGCATGGAATATGGAAGCATCATGTTCACATTCCCTCATGAACTGTTCGACAAATCTACTGATGTCCATTGTGGCAACACTAATTTTCTGTTCTTCCCAATAGATGGCAGGAACTTCGGCTTTGATACCACTGTAAAGAACCTACCAATTTTTTCAATTCTCAAATTACAATCAACAATGCAACACACCCGTTAGGGTTAGATAAATCAAACCAGCAGTTACAATATAACTCTTTGCCAAGAATGCGCACTCAATCTCAACAAGAGAGAGGCTATCATATGGCAAGAGGATCGTTCAGTACATTAATCAGAACTGCAACTGGAAGTAACTCTAACCAAGAATGTGTCCAAGATGGATGAGCATATGGTCAGAGGATCTCTACCACTACAAATGCTGAAAGTAAACTCAACACCCAGAATGTGCTTTCAAACCCGGAGTGGGAATGGAGCTACCATAGGGCGGAGATGTACGATATTACAATGCAAATCAAAGTAAATAGGCGGCAAGCCAGCCTCTTCCACTTATTCAGTGGGCAATTACAAACATGATAAGCAAAACTGAGAGAAATGCTGACAGTACTACTGTTCAGCTTACAATGAGAAGTAGAATGCTTGCAAGATCAAGGATTTAAGCTCTACAAGTTGCTGCAATAGTAAAGATGTCATCCACTAGGTCAATAATAAAGATGTCATCCACTAGGTCAATAATGAATTCCTAACACCCGTCCTTCACTAATATGCAATTTTCTCAAGTCTGATCTGACAGACCAGCAACATGAATTACAGAACCAGCAATACATAAACTCAATGAAAAGCTCACAACTCACTCATTTCTCACTCAAATTACATGAGAACTGATGCAAAATACTCTTATAATGAAGGCGCCCAAGCTGACAACAGAAAACAGACCCAAAATGTTGATATTTATTTTTGGCACGAATCCCAATGAAACCCCAAAAGATGACAGCTGCAAGGAGGGGCGATTTTGACTTTAAAAATAGAAGACTTCATAAAAAAATCTCAAACTTCACAAAGAGGGGTGCCCTTGCCTAGCAAAAGCATGAGTAAACTAACCAGAACCAAAATAAAATCATACCCAGACTTATGAGACAAAACTCCAATCTGCAACACAAACCAGCAACTCCAGATTTTTGATTATTTTGCGAATATAAGGATTACAATGAAAAGATAACAGCTACAATGCAAACTCACTACAAAAACTCTCAAAAACTAGCAAACCTCTCCACTAGGTGCTATCTCTCAAGCACGAAGTCGAGCCAAGGCTAGGAGGCATTCATTCCTCGAAGCAATCCAGCAACCATTTCGGCAGCATAACAATACTCAAGATATCGGATACCCAAATGAGGCCAAGCTCTCATTTTATAACTTTGTGAAAACTCTCCAGAAGCTTCTAGAAACCCTAATTTTCAAATTTGAAGTAACTCCTTTTCCCTCCAAAGTTGGCGTCTCATTTCTCAAGGCAATTTAACTTTTAATTTGAATTAATCTTCTCCTCAAGATGGGCGTCCCTTTTCAAACATTGATTTTTGGACCTTAGAATATAATAAAATATCTCCATGAGGCGCCACCCCTCAAAATCCCCCTTTTATGAACAACTTAAAGTTGCCTCACTAGGCCAAGGGGTCTCAATAATAAAATATAACATTAAAGTATAACATTTTAAAATCAACTAGACGTCTCACCAAAAATGCTTCCCAAGGTCCCAAGGTCAAGATTGATCGAACCAAATGAACATACTGAAGATGAGAGAGTCAGCAGAGCCTTGAAGCCAACAGGACCCTTTGCAGAAATAGAATTTACTAAAAATAGTAAATTCTTGAGAAAGTGCTTTCGAGAGTGAAGCCGAAACCACCAACGCAAAGCTCTCAAAAAAACCTAGAAGGAATCCACAATCCAAGTTCAACATTTCCAAGTGCAAGCTCTGCAAAAAGACGAAAACATCCTCCAAGAAGTTTGGAAACCCTGACTCGAGCTTCTGCTTAGCCTACAAGTTCCCAGAAATAGACTAAGGAAATCCAAATGAAAAGGGCTAAATTAGGAGGACATTACAAGTTTCTAGGATTTGGATGAAACTAGGAGTGGATTGTTTTCTAGAAGAGTTGTTGATTTAAAAACATTTTCAGAAGTAAGAACTTGCATCCTTCTGATAGAATTGGAGATGGAAAATCAGATTTACGATTTGTTTAATTATCTCTTCACTTCGACTTGGAGTGAACAGGAAGAGGATGTGTTTGCAGCTGTTAAGAATGTTCTAATTGATATCATCAAAGAAGTTGATTCTCGTCTTGAAAGTGTCCAAACTCTTCTCTTGGATGCTTATAAACATGAGCAGATTTCTCCCACTACTGATTTGCTAGTTAAGGAAATTTTCAGTCAATGTGAAGATAAGTTGAAACCACTTTTGAAGAAGACTGTTGAAAATAAAGAAGAGATTTCTGAAGTTGAAGAGGATGAAAGTTGGATCCCTTTGAAGACATTGCAAAAGTTCAAGGGGTATCCACAAATTTGGACTTATCCAAGCATTCTGTAGAAGAATGTAATGTGTCAGTGGAAGCCTTGAAGACTAGTGAGGTATTCTCGTTTCCTACAAAGGAGAACTGTGAGTTGACTTGTGTTAAAAATCCTTATGTTGAAGATTCAAAAAAAAAACTTTTGGAAACAAAAATTGAAATAGAGATGCATGAAGAGGCCATAAGTGCAGATCCAAATGAAGGAGAAGTTCGGTTAGTTGAAGATATGTGTTCAATCAACAATTTGCTTCTTCACAATTCTAAAGAATGCTGGTTTGAAAGTCAAGTCAGGGAGGAGAAGAAGAAAGAGGAAGTTGAAGTCTCTTCCCACTTCAAAGCTGATTTGATCAATTCTTTTGAATCATGTGTAGATGACAACATGGAAGGAGAAGCTTCTAGTAGTTATAAGGCAGATTTCTCTTCATCGGAAATCAAGCTAAGGCAAAAAGCTAAGGAGTTGGAAGGCACTATGGATGGAATGATGAAGA
>VDFB02194347.1:0-11889 GCA_007258455.2 Sequoia sempervirens | reverse complement strand
GAACCTTGTTTTGAGAAATAAGTACATCAAATAAGGATTTAGTTGAATGGATAATCTTACATGAAACTAATCAAAGATAAATTGAGCATGTTTAATAAAAAAAATCATTATTTAAAATGTTACTTTATAAATTTCTATAAAAATAATATTTTTTACAACACAAGTCATAATAAATTATACAATTATAAATATTAAAAAAATAACAAACAATTTTTTAAAAATTAGTAAATACTAGATTAAAATAAATAATTTCATTCTAACAAAATTATAATAATATTTTTGTATTGTTTAAATATGTTTATGTGAAAATATATTTACTAAATTTTAAAAATTAATTAAAAATTTTCCAAATTTTTTAATAAAACATCAATTTCAAGACTGGAAATAGAACAATGGCCAATTAAGGGCAAAAAAGAAACAAACAAGGACAATAAATTATTTGAGTGATCTACCATGTGGGAGATATGGAGAAAGTAATACCTTCGTGGATAAGTACTTTGTAGCTATTGTAGGTGAGTCAAGGATTCACATGTGACTACAAATATAGGGGTACATCTATTTATTATTGTAAAATATAAAATGCATTATCTTGAAACTATGTTTCTACTTATTTTAAAATATAAAATGTATTAAAGAAAGACTTAGTACATATCACATTTGTAAATAATTTTAAGTAGATAACTAAAAATTAAAAAAATATATATTTAAAACATTTTTTCTTCTTAGAGATAAAAGAAGTGATAAATAAAGTATATATTCTTCATATGGAATTCTAATGTTGGAAAACAACTTGTAACATATTATTAATTATTTCACTTAATTTTTAGTTTTGATGCTCACAAATAGTTGTTCCCCCAAATTTATTGTAAGTTTGACATTAAGAATATATAATTTACTTTAATATTTTAAAAAAGGTAAAATGCAAAAAGACAATTTTATATATAAATTTATATACTTTTGAATCAATCTTATTAAGAATTTAACTATAAATTTAATAAATTAATTATATTATATATAACACTATGCTGATTTATATATATATATATATATATATATATATATATATGATGATTTTGAAGAGTATATATATATATACTCTTCAAAATCATCTCAATCATTAATTTTTTGTTTAAGAATAATATAATTTGTTGATTTAGATAGAAAATTATATATTAATACAAAAATAGGTTCAAAGAAGAAAAAGAAACAAAGAAAAAATGTTACCTAAAACTTTTAAAATTATCTTTTATATAAATCAACATAATGCTAGATATCTCATTAGAGGTAGAAGTTAAGAAACAAAGAAGAAAACCATATAACTATGATGAAAGCTTCTTTTTGACTACTCACTGAAATAAGTTTTTTTGCAAAAATATAGTGTTGAATTATTAGATCCAAATATTTGTCATTGTGAATGGAGTGATGTAGCCCAATGTCCATACATGTGGGGTGATATATTTATGGAAGACACATTTTATTCAGTAGGTTTAAACCTAGACCGATATATGTGGGTACATGATAGAAATGGAAGGCAAATGTACACTTGAATTTAAATTCCGAACAGAGTGTGATAGTCTGAAATAGTTCTCTAATCCATCAACAGATCAATCACGAGCATTGTCGAATTAATAGGCATTGAGTGAGGTGTTGTATGAAAGGGAAATGAAACGGTGAGAAATCAATGCAATCACAATAAATTTGTCAAATGTAGAATCATTAATGACAATTGTCAGAAATCATTTGTGCATAGCCATTTACAGATTGCAACATCCATCAATAAGAGGAAAATAATAAATGAGTTATTTTGAATACACTTCTTTTAGAGATTAAAGTGCCTTTGGGAATATAGTGGTACTAATAGTACTACAGAAAAACTAATCTATGATTAAAGGAGTGGTTGTTTATACTATACATCTTATACAAGTTCTTCCCATGTGATGAAAAAAATGTTAGTTTTATAGACAAATCGAATATATCACCTGGTTGTGCATACAAAATGCAGCATATTGAAAGACCCAACAGAAACTTGAAGCAAATTGTTTTTAAAATTGTTCCCTCCATTCCAATTAAAATGGGAATGCTTTGCAACTAACAAATCTGTGATTGATATTAAATGTTGTCTTATACACTTGTCAACATTTTGTTAAAAAACATGAATACAGATTATTGACTATTGACTATTGACAATTGACTATTCAATTAACAACCCATAATCATGAGTCAGGTATCTAGTTGAGAAAGGAAAAACAATCAATTTAAGAAATTATTTTGAGTATAAAATTCTTCATATTATTCTAACTTGATAGACACGTCAAGCCAGTACATTGTTTTAGTAGGAAACACATAATAAAGTTGGATGAAATGAACAGGATTTCCAGCCCAGTAATTCCTCCATTGGGACAATTTCTCTACTGGGACAACAGACTAAATCGAGTAACTGATCAGTCACGGACGCCATGAATTAATTGACATTGAGTGAGGTGTTGTGCGAAAGGGAGATGGAACGGTCTCTAAAATGAGAAATTAATACAATCACAATACAGTTGTCAAATGTAGAATCATTACTGACAATGGTCAGAAATCATTATTGCGTAGCCATTAACGCATTACAAAGGCAAAGAATAAAAGAATAAATGAGTTATTTTGGCAATGAGTGACTGACCACAATTCTTTCAGAGATTAAAGTGCCATCCTCGAAGGTGTGTCCAGCTCAGTAATGGATGAAACGAATAGGCTTTCCAGCCCAGTAATTTCTCCATTGGGACAATTTCTCTATTGGGACAAGAGACTAAAACGAGTAACTAACTCCATTTATTACACACTGGCTTTCACGATTCCTCTGACCTACTTTCCTGGAAGCTACGTCTTTAATCTCTACTTCTTTGACTATTAATAATCTTTCTACACTTTAAACAGGAGCCTTTTCTTTGCGTTTAGTCCCTTGACCTCATATTTCGATAGGGAAATCTTCTCATGTATTCGTCTTTTGGTAAGCTATGTCATAATATAAGTATTACCAACTTTAGTGCTGCACCACAAGAATGTATGGTCCCACTCTCCCAGGTGAATGTATCGAATGAATGCATAAATCGTACAAGAGAATGAACACTGTAATGCCTCTTCCTTTTAGCGAATGTCAGCTTTGTTCATATTTATTCGATATTTTAATTTGTATAATTTAAAGGTCATGTATTTCATACTCTTTAAAAGGGAATACAAGAGTCTTATATTGCGTTGGTTTTTAAGTACAATTAGTTTGATTTTTTTATTTTATTAAAATTTATTTATTTTAGTAAATCTTTTCATTTTTAATTTTTCAAATTTTATTTTCAAAATTTAAAGATTTATATTCATTTTTGTTATCTATATTTTTTTAATTTTTAAAGTGTGTTTATTTTAAAATTTAATTGGAATACTAATTTATTTTTAAAGAGATTTCACTTGAATTTTTAAATGGTTTCCCATTTCTTAAATAAATAGATTTTCATTAACTTTAATTATAATGAGTTATTTAACTTTAATCACAATATGCATATGGATAAGTGCAATGTTTCTTTTAGTAGACAATTACTTGTTGAAGAATTTGTTAATGCCGCTTGTTCAACATAATTATCTAAATCTTTTTATAATTGATTGTTCAAATTTCCTTTAGATACATATATTCTTCAGGAAATAGGTACTATGACTACCTCTTCTTTTTTGCAAGGTGTATCTTCTCTCTGTAACCCACTCAATCTTGATCTTTCATTTTCCCTTCATCATCTCATCTTGAGGTAGATCTGAGCTCATAATGACTAAATCTTTTGTCACTTCTAGTGTGACCCCCATCTCTTATGTTCCTCTAGTACCATTTCCACCTCTTCTTCTATAGGTGAACAACTTCTCTATAATCCCACTAGTTTTGCTTCTTCATCTATGTCATGGAATAGTTATGGTGAATGAGTTTATACTAGGTATTATTCGATCTAGAAGGAAGGAACTTATGGAGATACAAAGCAAGAGAGATGGTTCACTTAGAGATGACCTTGTTTCCAAATTCATGAAAAATTTTCTCACATATACTCATAATTTAACTTAAATTGAAGAGAGAGCTATATAGACTGAAAAATCTTATCGATTTTTGAGAAAGATGATTGTTAATTTTATGCTAGCAAGCATAGATACATCTGCATCTTTTAAATGGTTCTTTTGGGTCTTGTCCTCTCATCCCATAGTAGAAGAAGGCATTCGCCATGAAATTTTGGAGCTCTTAGCAAAAACAAAAAAGCATAGCAATATGGATGCAAATGCTAATAAGGGTGTTATTTCTAGCTAGAAATAATTTAGAGATATGGTGTACTTGCATAAAACTAGCTGTGAATCTTTGTGTTTGTATACTTGAAAGCTATTATAAACACAATATATTGAGTGTATGTTAAAATTGATAAATTTTGGTGCTCTTAACATATTAATTAATATATTTATAAATCTTTAATTAGTAAGAGGCACCTAACAATTATTTTTTATGGTTTCAAAATAGTTGGTAGTTTAGGTTTTTAGTTTACATTTAAATTATTTTGTTAAGATTATATTTTACTTGTCATGCTTATAATAGTAATAAAATTTATTAAATATGCTTTAATATATTTAGTTATTTTATGAGTTAGATTTATACAATTTTAATTGATATATAATTATTAAGATGTATAAGTAATTTTAAAAGTTAAACATATTTATTATATTATACATGGTTAAGGGTTATTCATTGCTATATCATTTGAAGCATGTCAAAATTAATATTTTTCAAAATTAGATGAACTAACCCAGACAATGTTGTAGTCATTTACTTTAAAAACGATAGTATAATTCATTACAAAAATTAAATTATGAAATTTAAAAAATATTAATTTATTCATTTTAATAAATATAAAATGTGGCATATATATGTATGTGAATGAAATAAGGTAGGTAAGAATAACTCCTCTACTACAACCCTTCAAGCGAGTGTGCAATCAAAACCATAACATGGGTATTTATTATTTTTACAATCAAAGGGTTTAGACTATGTAGCGACATGGATGAGGTGTTATGACTAGTACTATATCCTCCATGCTATCTAGTATTGTGTTAAACTACCATATTCTCTTGTTTTCAAAATAGGGGAACATACCTAAAACCACTAACCATCACATATACTACTTCAAAAAATTACCTTAAAAATAAAATTATAATTCAAAATTTAAACATAAGATGGTAATAAAATCCATAATCGTTCATCTATTTATCAACTTTATACTCTACTAAATGGAATCTTGGAGCCTCATGGTCAATGCCCGTGCACTTGATAAATTTATTGCTGATCTCACAAGGGAGAAAGAAAAGTTAATTCAAATGGGTCCTTTGAAGTCTACTTAGCCTAAAGCCCTACTTGCAGGGAATGAAACAAAACAAACTTTAAAAGGAGAAAATAAGAACACTAAAAAGGACAAAGAAGTTAAGAAAGAAGGAAAAATTGACAACTTGAAAAACTCTTCTCAAAGTAAGAAGAGAGTTAAATGTTCCTTTTACAAAAATCTTAGACATAATGAACATCAATGCTTGAGGAAACAAACTGATTCTCTACCAAAAATTCTCAAAAATATTTATATGGGGCTACCTGATTCTATCAAAGAATCTTCATTGAAACTCAAGAAAATACTAAGGACAAAGAGAAGTCAAAGGGGAAATGCTTAAGTGCTACAAGATCTTTATCTATGCCATAGATTAGACTCTGATGCTTCAAACGATATGGTTTCTTCACACATTATCTTTCCATCCTTAGATCCATCACGCATGTCCACAATCACCTTAGCTAATGATATGAGTTCCAAAATTGGTAAAAGGGAGAGTGTATGTTGAATTTGAAGGAGGAAAATCTTCCAATGTTCCAAGTCTAACATATCAACTAGTCTCCTTTCAGTATATTAAATAAATCATTTTGGGAAGGGTTTGAGAGTACATTTCTCTCAAAATTTAGTTGAGATACGAGAATTGCAAAGAAACAATTTGGTAGCAATAGGGGGGGAAAATCACCAATCCAAATTATATACCTTCTCCAATTTTGTGATATGTATTTCTCCAAAAGCACTACTAACTCATTCAGATGAATTTAGCAAATTATGGTATTAGTAGTTTGGCCATATTAACTACAACTATCTTTTCCAACTATGTCAAAAAAATATGGTCAAGGGATAACCTAATGGAACATTTTCTAAAGCGATTTGTGAAGGTTATGAACTTGGAAAACATGCATAAAAAAAAATCGATAAAGGAAAATCATGGAGGGAAACAAAAGTTTTAGAAATTGTTCACAATGATGTTTTAGGGGCTTTTCCCCATCCATCTATTACAAAGGTTAGATATGTTCTCACCTCTATGGATGCTTTCTCACGTTTTACATGGGTCTATTTCCTTAGGTAAAAATCAAAAGTGTATGAATATTTTCAAGATTTCAAAGCTCTAGTAGAAATATAATTCAGGAAAGTCATCAAGGTTCTTCTAATAGATAATGTGGGTGAGTATGTCAACAACTATTTTGAATAGTTTTTTGTATCAGATGGGATAGATCTATAGTGCAAATTTCCATATACTCCTCAACAAAATGATGATATACAATGGAAAAAATAGATCTTTAAAAGAGATGGCTAATTGTATGCTTCACTCTAAGGGCCTCACACCATCATTTTCAATAGAAGTAGTCAACTGTGCATGTTACATATAGAATAGAGTTACACATAAAGCCTTAAAGGGTATCACTCCCTTTGAAGGATGGAAAGGATGGAAACCAATAGTTGATAATTTCAAAGTTTTGGGTTCCCATGCCATGGCACACATTCCAAAAGAACAACACAAGGATATGGATCCACAATCCAGACCTTGCATATTTGTTGGATATATCGATGGTGTAAAATTCTATCACCTACACCACCCTATCACACATGAATTTTTTATTGAGAGAAGGGTTAAGTTTCAAGAAACATCTCTTAAAACTATAATTGACACTTGTCAACATATTGTCAACTCACCAGATCCTAATTATAGTACTAATGATTCAAATCACTCTTGGTAGATTCTTAGAGCAATGTCCATGATAGTGATGAGAGTTAATATTCATCTAGTTCAAGGATTACATTGGAAGTTGATGTTTCTTTTACTAGAATCACCTATATTTCACACTCTACATAAGGTAGATATATGGGTACCTACATGATCCAATAGATGATAGATTTAGGAATATTTTTAAGAGAGGTTGCATGCATTCTTTTCTTTAGTTTCTAATCCACAAAGACTTAGAAAGTCATTACGAATACCAAAGTGGGATATTGTTTTTGATGAGGAATATGATTCCTTGATTAGAATTTACACTTGGGATTTGACTTCACTTCCTAAGGGAAGGAGGACAACTCAATGTGGGTTGATATATTGAACTAAATTTGAAGCATATGGGCTAGTTGATAACTATAAATACTTCTTGGTTGCCAAAGTTTTTTCACAAGTTGTAGGAATTGACTATACAAAAACCTTTGCACTAGTTGCTAAGATGACTAGAATTCAACTCACACTAGCTATAGTTGTGGAATATGGATGGGGTGTACATCAGATGGATGTAAAGAGTATATTTCTTCATAGAGACCTTGAGGAGAAAATATACATGGAACAATCACCAAGGTTTGTTCAGGATTCATCCTTAGTTTATAGACTTAAGAAATCTCTCTATGGCCTCAAACAAGCTCCTAGGGCTTGGTATGAAAATATGGATTCCTATCTCCTATCTTTAGGTTTTACTAGATTCCATTTTGATCCTAATGTGTATCTATTATGGTAGGATGATTCAATTTCGACATTGGTTCTCTATGTTGATGATCTTTTGATTGTACAAGGAGTACTTCATCTACTATTGCAATATTCAAGACATCAGTTCAAGAAAAATTTGACATGATAGACTTGGGTTTATCGCACTACTTTCTTGGCATTAAGATTTCAAAGTAACCTTCAGGGATGACTCTTGCACAACCTAAGTATACTCTTGATCTACTTGCATGGTTTAACATGACTACAAGAAAACCACTTCTTACTCCATTTCTATTTGGAGTCAAGCTTGAGATTTATTTTACTTCATAATTGATTGATGCTACTTTGTATTGACATTTTGTTGGTAGTCTTATTTACATGACTCATAATAGATAGATATTTCCTATACAGTAGGCATAGTTTCAAGATTTATGTAGGAACCTCATGAGCTACATTGGAAAGAAGATAAGAAGACCCTTCATTATATTCATGGTACTCTTGGATTTGGGATTAGTTGACTTGGTTTATATATTTAGATTGGGCTAGTGACACTGAGCATTACAAGTCCACTTCAGGTTATAATTTTCTACATGGTTCAAGTCCTATCATTTTTTCTAGCAAGAAGAAGAATGCTATTGCTATACCATCCACAGAGGCTAAGTTCACTAGGAAGTTAACTCAATGATTAAGACCATATGGCTTAAAGGAATTCTTTCTATGTTTGGTATTTCTTTCAAGTAGACCACAACCACCTATTGTGACAAACAAAGCACCATTTAGATATACAAGAATCTGGTTCAACACCAAAGAACCAAACACATAAAGATTCATATAGATTATATTAGAAAGTTGATTCATGGTCATAACATCGACTTAGTCTTTTACCAATATTTAGTGAAGGTTGCTAAAATCTTCACCAAACCCTTTAATGAGAGCAAGTTCATTCATCTATGATCTCTTCTTGGCATGCAGTCTACATCAACAATAGCTGCAACATCTTAGGGCAGATTTCTATTTTTCTCTTCATCTTCTCTCTTTTTGGAGGGTAGTTTTTTCTCATTGCATTTTCTATGTTACTTCACTTTTTAGAGAGTTTTCATTGTATATGAGTAACTTCTCAGGATTCATGGCAAGGGCTTATTTATTTTGTATTGTACATGAATACCTCGCCAAGCTAGTAATTGGGACTCATTTCATTTGTTCCTACCTAAGTTATTCTTAAGGGGGGGTGTTAGCATATATATTACATTTATGCATAAAATTAGGACTTTTAATCCTACTTAGCTATCAACATACTTAGGAACCCATATTTGGAATCCTTGATACTTGTTCACATAAGTTGTCAAGTTAGTTGGGAGGTTCATTCAGGTTTCGACTTACTTTCCACACCTCTCGCTACTTTAGTGATAGGAAATTCTCCTACACTTCATGTGTGACAAGTCCTATCCTCATTTTATTGAAGTTAGTTGCTTCTCTCCTTCTACATATGTATGCCTCTTTTTCCTAATATAGTTTCTCAACTACATGCATTTCTTGAGTTCATTATGTTTGATATTGTATCTTTATAATTGTTGGTTTCACACAATTTTCCATAAATTTCCTTCTTTGGTCCTAATATGGTGATATCATATCTTTATTTTTATCATTACAAGAAGTATACTCTCCTAAAGAAATCCATTAATTTATCCATGCATGACAATAAAAATCTATACTTTTTGTTTATTTTATTGACAACCCTAAAATTAGTGCATATCTTCAACTTTCCATCTCTTTTAACACTAAAATTACAAGAAGCACAATCTCTATCTGAGCAATCCCTTCATAAATATCTACATTTTATTTGTCAATTCCATTTATATGCCATCTTATTTAGCAATTTGAATTAAATATTTAGATCCAAAACATGAATATATATATGGGTGGTAAACCATGAAGAATATCCTTTGACATAGTATTCTTTTTCTCACCCAATATGTCTCTTTTTACACTTTTCATGCTATCAAGTGTTTCTTGGTTTGACATGAGCACTGGATATACACATTTATTTCAACTTCTAGAGTTTCTTTATTGGCACCAATGTCAACCTCGTATTTATTTTTGTCTCCACACCCATACAATTTAAAGGAAATGAGTTTTACTTTTGGGCATCCTTTCATAATGTGTAGGTATGTTTTCATCCATTGTGAATTTCCCTTGTATCTTATATATTTCAAGATGAATCCAAAAACATAGAAATATTCCACTAGAGTGATCTCATATAGGTCACATCTTCATATTTTCCTTATTAAAAGTATGAAATTGCAATGCATATTAACTAGTAAGTAATCTTCTTTTCAACACCTACATATGATACCTTATGTGGAGTAATATGTTTATTCCTCCATGTTTCATCTAGACTTATTATTTTATGTGCTTTGGTTGATACTATGGATACTGTTATTGTTTGATTTGGCTAGTTAGATGTTTGATGATGTTGTTATTTCATTATGGACATGATTACTTTATATGACATTATGGTTGGTTATATCAGTTGATTTGCAGAATTATGATATGATGCAGTGATTTAATTTAATATGTTATGAGATGATTGTTAGTTAGAAATATTAATTGATTGGTTATATTATAATTGTTAGAATAGGTGTGATGAAGGACAATATAGCATCACTCGTTCGCGAGTGCCCTGTTATGTTGCGATTCCTTCTCACAATGTAGTATTTTGATTTAATGCTTTGATGTTATATATATATGCACATGTACACAACTTCGTTTGTATGCAGGATTTGCAGGTACAAGTCTCGATTCCACCTGCTTCGGCAGGACAGGGTGAGCACCAAATAACCCAACGGTTAAATGTTGAAACAGAGGTGATGATGAAGTCCTCCCGTCCCATGATGTCAGGTCGTCTCGTTGATTGGTATTGTTCATTTTTGTAGTTGTCGTCACTTGTGGTTTGTGTTTTGTATTTTGTCGTCTCTTGATTAATGTTGGTACTTTATTTGTTGTGGTGTAATCGATTTTAATGATGGAAGTAATTGGTTGTTTTAATGTTAGATTTAAATTCTTTTTAAATATTTAGATGATTTTTAATTATTTTGAAAGTCATATATTTCAATTAAATAATAATTAAATATTAAAAGTGTTTTAACTATTTTAATCAATTATCTGGTGGAGGATAATTATTAGAATAATTCATTTAAATTAAATAAGTGATGTGTTGTGCAAGTAAAGTTGCAAAAGCAGAAATTAAAACAATAAAACAAATAAAAGAATGAAAAGATTGTGTAAGCCAATAAGAATACAGATCTGAGTAAAAAGCTTGCTTTTAAAGAATGATTTTCTTTTATTTTTGATTTTTAGAGTTTTTGAGAAGAGAGGGATATTATCTTTTATTTAATTAAGAATTTTTGGTAAGTTTACACAGGAGATTAGGGATTGAGAGGTGGCACAAGTTATTATGTATTTTGAATCTGAAGAGAAAGTGGGGGTTTTGATCTTTTGCTATATTTTAAGAAGAGTTTTAGAAAGGAACTGGGAATCGGATATTGGTGTTGCTTTGGAGAAGTCTTCTGAACAAAGGATTGGTTCGAATTCAAGCATGAAATTTGGTAGAGGATATTTTGGAGCTCAAACAAGGAGTTCTTCGAGGGCGTCAGAAATTAGCTTCACCAGATCTTCGAGAGCGCAGGACTCCAGGTTCCACTCTCTTCCTTTGACTATGTTTGAATCTGTAACAGGAATAGAGTTGTGTCTTAAATCAATATGTGCTTGTGAAAGAAAATCTTTTAGAGATTTAGATTTAACTGATTCCTCTGAGGAAAGAAAATAAATAAATGATTAGATCTTCTTATATGAAAATTCCTTCGAAATCTGAAAACTATCTCTATTGCAAGCAAAATGAAAGGAAATTTCGTCAAATTCTGTGTGAATATGCCCTATATCTCTCTAGTATATTGTTGTGAAAAAGGTCAATCAATTATGTTATTGAGTTTGAAATATTCTTTAATCAAATATATTTATTTATCTTAAATATGTAATTTTCTGCGTTTACATAGAAAACGGTGGATCTGTATTAAATATATA
>VDFB02194345.1:0-15732 GCA_007258455.2 Sequoia sempervirens | reverse complement strand
TTAATTTAATTTACAAAAATTCATTATGTTAATTTTATTTATATTAGACATATGTTTCATTAAATAAATTTTTAAAAAATTATTTATGTAAAATATGATGTGTATGGCATATTTCTATGTGCAATATAATTTTTATCTATATATTTATTATTCAATAAAGTTAAAACTTCTAAATTAAATTTAACTTATTTTAACCTATAAATTAGATTACACACAAGTAAATAAATATATAGGTTAAAATAAGTTAAATTATTTGAACATTAATATAATATTACTGTTATATTATTATTAAAATTATCTTATAATTATTATAAAGTAAGTATTATATTATTTTCTAATTATTTTATTATTAGGTTTAAGGTTAGTGTTGGTGGTAAGGTTAGGTGTAGGCATAGGATTATATTTAGGGTTATGAGTAAGGTTAATGTAGGTGATTAATGAAAGATAAGTAACCCTTTTTCTCAAAATTGTAACCCTAACCCTAACCCTCACCTTTATCCTATCCTTATAACCGTAACCATGACCCTAACCATAACTAGAACCCTAACCCCAACCTCAACCCTAATTACCTAACCCTAATTTTTTTTTTAATTAATTATTTGCATTCACTCTAATAAACCTAACCCTAGCCCTATCCCTAACCCTAATCCTAACCCCAACTCTAAGCCAAATATAAAAACAACCGTTAACCATAACAATAACCCTAAGGTTATTATCCAATTAAGGTTAAGGTTCTATGATAAATCATTGGGTTAGAATAAGGATAAGGGTTAGGGATAGCCTGGTTATAGGATAAAAATTAGAGTTACAATTATATTAATCAGTAGGATTAGCATTATGTTAGGGTTATGGTTAGAAAATTAGGGTTCAAAACCCTAACACTAACCCTAACGAAATCCCTAACTATAATCACAATTGTAATCCTAATGCTAACTATAATCACAATTGTAAGCCTAGTGCTAACCATAACCCTAACCCTAACCATAAACCATAATCCTAACCCTAACTATAACCAAATCCCTAATTTTAACACTAAACCCTAACTTTAATTGCATATCTAATCCCAACCATAACTAGAACTCTAAATATAAGCCTAACTATAAACCATAAATCCTAATCTAACCATAATCTTAACACTATTTTTCCTAACTCTAACCCTAATTAAATACCCAATCATAACCCTAAATTGTAACCCAACCCAACTCTAATCTTAATCATAATTGTACCTCTAAACCTAACCCTAAACCCAAGTGACCTAACAACTCACCTGCCTATGTGATGTGTGATTGTCCAATAGGGTTATGGTGAGAGGGGCTTGACAACAACTTGAAATGCTTCCTCATTGTTTAAAAGATGCATAATTGAACTTGATGCACCTATGAAGTCACTTTCTTTATAAATAGATCATGGATCTTCTTAAGAAGATCGAATGACATATCAACACAGTATGTTGCATCTTTTGAATCTATCCTTTCCTATCATGTCTTATGTTCCTTTCCTGTCATGTCTTATATTACTAGTCTTTTATGGTATTGGGAAAATCCTAAGGTTGGGGTTTTGTCTTTGAGTGAAACCCTCTATCTCTCTCCCCTCTACTCATAACCCTAAACCCTAAACCATTAACCATTAAACTCCAAATCCTTAAACCCTCTACCCTCTACCCTCTCTCTCTCTCAAGTCTCTCCCTCCTACCCCCTCTCCCTCTCTTAGGTCTTTATCTATCTCTCACTCACTCCCTCTATGTGTCTCCCCTCTACCCTTAAACCCTAAACCCTAAACCCTAAACTCTTAACTATAAATCTTAAACCCTTAACCCTTAAACCCTATACCCTCTACATTTAACCCTCTACCCCATATCTCCCTCCCTCTTTCCCTCCCTCTTTCCCTCCCTCTCTCAAGTCTCACCCTCCTACCCCTTCTCAAATTTCACTCACTTTATCTCCCTCTACCCTAACCTTCACCTTCTACCCTCTACCCTTAACCTCACTTCTATCTCTCCCACTCTCCCTCCCTCTCTCAATGAACTCTTATCTCTCTCCCCTCTACCCATAACCCTTAAACCCCTAAACCCTTAAACCCTCTACCCTCTACCCTCTCAATCTCAACTCTCTCTCTCTATCTCTCTCCCCTCTACCATTAACCCTAAACCTTAAACCCTTAACCCTTAAACTCTAAACCCTTAATATTAGGTAGGTATTAAAGCATTATAAAAGTATAAATTTTGGAGTCTCTATTAGTAAATTGAAATGATAAATGACAAATGAATGGGAAAATCTATGAAACCCATTTTCAACTAAAATTTAGAGTTCAATTAGATTAGTACTCACTTTAGGCCAGGGTTTAGGTCTCACTAATGTTCAATTTGGAAGAGAATTTGAGGATGAGGTTGGGGCTTCAATTACAAGCTATGAATGTATGTATGTATGTATGTATGTATGTATGTATGTATATGTATTTTTAAATGTAAATGTAAATGCAATTACTGGATGCTCTCCTAGAACAATAAATGCAACATATCATTAAAGAAATCTATATCTATGTATATAAATGTGTATTTCTAAATGCAAGTGTAAATGCAAAGAGCATATGGTTTTGTAGTGTTATAGATACAACATATCCATAAATTAATGTAATTGAAATTCTAAAGTCTTCAACACATATAATATGAAATCGATCAAACTATTAAACTACATGAGAAATAAATGAAAACAGTAAATGCATATGTATGTGTATTTGTAAATGTAAGTGTAAAATAAATAAGAATAATGAAAATTATAATAGAATACAAGGAAAGGTATCCTTCCTTCTTGGTAGTGATAACCTCCTCGACACACAACCCTTAAAAATTATGAATAGAGGAATATAATCTTTGAAGAAATCAAAGTTGATTCTCTCCTACCTGATGTAATTAGTCATTTTATCCTTACAAACATTTATAGTGATTACTAGAGGCACATAGACCAATTCTTTATATTAGAAGAATTTGATCATACTTTTCCAATGATGGCATTATGAGAAAACCTTAGGTTAAATGAATAATTCCTAGCTAAGTTCTTTAAATCATGTCCAATTGTATAAGAGAAGACTGTTGCTATGTGTACCTAGATACCATGGAGAAAAGCTATTCTTTGGGCTCTTTCATCAATCATCCTACCTTAAAACATACCAAAAACATCCTAGCAATTAGACATAGGAAGATTTAATATGACTTAAAAAAAAATATCGCCAAAGTGTAAACTTATGATGACTTAACTAGGCCTAGTACACACTCCCTCCCCGTTAACCACTTAGACATATGGAAATTAAATGTAAATTTTCTGCTATTTTTATTCATGTAGGTGTCCAATAAACCACTTGGTGGTGTTTCCCTTCAAGTTTATTTACTTGAATGAAGAGAAAAAGTCCTTTCATTACAATTAGAGAATACATTTGAGGCCTTGGTTGTGTAACTGGTGGACCATAGTCACATTTAACACTTGTTACAAAGTTTGGAAGTTAAAAAATTAAGTAGATTTGATTTGTGATGGACACATTTGGACGGTAGTAACAATAGCTTGCAATCTATCAAGACTTGATTACCTTATAACCTGTGAAATTCTAGCGATGAAATGATAGATTAATCATAATTTCACTTTGGGATTACATCACCATGAAAGAACTTCATCCAACATCCTTATGAGTGCAGGTACCAACAAATAGGTATTTGTCAGATCTATCTTCCTCGAGTGAGGGAAATTCAGGAAAAGAAGAGGAAAGCAAGACATGTAGTATGTCTAAAAGAGGGAGATCAACCAAAGGTCAAAAGATTAGAAGAAAATTATGTAAATGCATGGAATTTTTTCTTGCTGAAGGGGGGTCATGTTCTTATGATGGTGAGAGAATAGGCGATGTTGAGGTGCCCTTGAGGTACAAACATCTACGGAAACAATGGGTACCCAAGGAACTTCCTTCAATAAACACTATTTTTTTGTGTCAACAAGAGGATACATCACATAGCACCATTGTCATTACATGGTTTGGGACTATTTTGCATGGACGGCATAAAGGTCTATTATGAAAAAGTTACTAAATTGATGGAGTATGTTAGACCCTATTACAGTTACATATATTGGATGCAACTGGTTTGATATACACGAAGTATGCATAGGTATGCACTATTAGCAAATTATATACAACTAAAAGATAAGGATCAAACTAAAGGAGTGGCTATGTACATTGACAGAAGGCCAAATACATCAGGGAATATTGTAGGGTTTATAAACAGTACACAACCTGGGTCAATAAATAAGCAACCCAATTGCATATTCGAGGTGTGCGAGGGAAACCATTTATTCGTATGTGCGATAAAATCAATAACTGCAGGGGAAGAGTTGCTAATCGATTACAATTTGAATCGCTTAGTTACAAACACAGTTACTATGGGGGTGGTATGTACTATGTACCATTTTACCCAACCTCTAATTAATGACTCCAATATACCATTTTATTCTTATGTTTTTTTTTGTAAGTCTATTGGTTTCATTTTGGTAATGTTTTTTTATATTTAATTTTTGTCACAGTGGGACATTGATCGTACGGAAAAGGCTCTCCGCCCGATACAGATGCGATGTATCTTTAGGTGCTTCTACTCTTGACAGGTTTACCTCATTGTAATTGTACAAATTAGATACGAAAGCAAAATGATTTATTATTATATTTTTTTCATAAGTTTATTGGGTTAATTTTGATAATGTTTTTAATATTCTTGTTGCAGTCAACTAATCAAAGAAAGGCACCAACAGTAGAGGAGAGCATCCATAGTGAGGTGCAGTCAATATTTTGTGATGATGACATTGCTTATTCAACAAAGCCTCTCGATACGATAAAGAAGATCCAAAAAAAATGCAATGAAAAAATGGTTAAGTTGATATTCATAGTGCCTCAAATAGATGAGATAAGAGAGGGTTAAAATATTGTCTGAGAGATTACAAAATTTGCAAGTTGTCATGAGGTCTTTAGTTATAACATAAGTTCATTCATGGTTTTATATTTTGTACTCTTTTATGTCTTGAACTAAAATATGTGTTGTTTTTACAGGGTTATTTTCCTCCTCATGATGCTTCTAGCCATGATCATGGTACTGCAAGTGTTGCCCGAGGAGTAGGGGTTGGTACAAGTGTCCATCTTGATCTTCCTGCGCATACATCACATCATCCGACCCCATCATCTGTGCCTATATTGTCATCTAAAATATTGGCAACACATACCATGCAGGCATCCATTAATGCACCCTCTGGCAATGAACATGTGCCAGAACATGCATCAGGACATGTACCTGGGGATGCAGAGCCCACTAATACTAGTGATGTTTTAGCAGCATTTCCTAGATCTTCCCATATTACTAGTACGGGAACATTGTCGGTCACATTTGTGGTGGCCGAATATTTCGTTCCCATAAAGATAGAGAAGGTCTCAGGTACTTTAAAATGTTTTAACTATTATTATATATAATCCAATTGAAATTTACTTATTCATTGATCTTTTTAGACTAGTGTTCCCATGATCATTTTGCAAGAAATGATGTTTCTTATAAACATCTAAGTGATATTACATTGGAGTTCTTCGGGCCCACCATATGTACATGGTAGAATGCCCAAAATCAAGATTTAAAAGATGAGCTCATTAACCATTTAGTTGTGTTGTTCGGTGATAAAACATTGAATCGAACCAAGGTCCTTAAGAAAGCTGGTACCTATCTAAAGTATGTGAGGGACCAATATAGGTCACATTTAGAGAAGAACAAATAGTACGAGCATCCTCAGAATAAATTTAACATCAAGAGCAGTGTGAACACGTTTCAAGGCTGGAATCTTCTAGAAGGATGATGGACATTAATGGCTCATTTATTATCCCACTCCTCTGGGTGGCAGTTTTTAGGGTGAATCTTGTTTAGGGCTGAGGTGGCACAATCTGGGCCATCCAGCCGATTGTAATCTGAGCCGTCCGTTGGACTTGGCCATCTATAAAAGGGGAGTCCCCCTCATTTGTATCTCATTAGAATTAGATCAGAGTTAGGATAGCAGAAAAGGAGTAGAGAGAAATTGATAGAGTAGAAAGTAGAGTAGTTTGATAGTATAGTTTAAATTGAAAAGGAAGGAAAGTCTTCCCTTTGAATACTTTGTAAGAAGTTGTCGTGAAGGCTTTCATAATAAAAGAATTTTCATTGATGGTGATTTCTTCTTTGTTATGAGTAGTTGTCGAGGCTTCTTCGTCCTTCCAATTCACGTAGCAACTTGAAGTAGCTTAAAGTAAAGTAGATTTCATTTCATGCAAGTACTTAGTAACTGTGGATTTGTGGTGTTTGATTGAAGTAGCTTCTCTTTATCCATACCACTAGCAACTTGTTGATGGTGAGTTTGCCTTGCGTGGTCAACTGGAAATCATTTCAAACTTAACTTCGATTGTGGTTCGTATGCTTGTATGCATCGTTGTGATGGTACATGTATGTTGAATTATAATCTGAATATTCTTCGTTACTCCTCTGAAGATTGCACCAATTTTGTTGAAGTTGTCCAATGCGAGGCTAGGTAAAATCCGATTGAAGTCTGCGGAAGTTGAACTCCACATATCTTGCATTTAGATAGAACATAAACTTCTTAGGCCCTACACTCATTTTAAATTCAGTTCATTTCTGGTTAGAATTAGGAAACTTGTGCTCACTTGCCAAATCATTCCAATTATATGAAAGCCCTTAGTCCGCTGTCTGCTGTCAACTGTCAAACAATTGTGTAAGTCCCCTTGAAATACCAGCAAAAACACATCGAGCCAACTGAGACTATTCGCACTAAAGGAACCTTGGAGTTAAATGCATGATCTATCTCGCAATCTTAGCATGCAGGAAACTTTGTTCAAGAGAGGATAGAGTAGCCGTTGGCGACTTTATTCTGTGTTGGTATGGTCACAAAAAATCACGTCAACAAGATCATAGGACGCCAACTGCTACCAAGAAGAAGCAAGTTGCTCGAGCTCCAGAGTCTCGAAGGAAAGAGCCAGTTCAGCTAGAGCCTCCAAGAATTGAGGTAGAACCACCCACACCATTGGAGACTCGTTCTCCAAGTATATAAGAGATTTCACTATTTGTTGATCAGAGAAATATATTGAATAAGGAAAAGGAATTACAGGAGGCAAATCAGCCACCACGAAGAGAATCTGTTGGCCAGAGTGTCAACGTGCCCACCAGAGATAACTAGCAGGAAAAAGATGAAGAAACGGCTACAGATACACGCTTCCAGCATGAGCTTGAGGCAACTCTCGAGGATTATACAGTTACTGGGTAGGAGGCCCAAGTTTCAGAAGATACCCAGCCTGTAGAAGCCAACGAGCTTCATCAAGACGAAGTTAGAGAAGAAGTTCGTGAAGAAGCAATGGATGAGCAGCCATTTGTTATTTCTGACATACAACAGGTAGTACCAGATTGGCTCAGAGACAGGATGAGGAGGAGCCCCAGTGAAGACGTTGATCCAACAGTTGAGATGGAGGAATTCCTGAGTAGGATCAGTGCGCCTCCAACAAAGAAGAGAGCTAGGAAGTTTTTGAAGATTTCAAAAGATGAGGATGGCTCTTGCACCCTTCACGTGGCTGTGCCAAGGGTTGAGTGTGATCGAGATGAGGCTGTGCCAGAAAATTATGTGATCATCGCCATGGAGTTAGGTCACCCCACAGGAGCACAGATCACTGAGGAGTGTGATAACTCCTATCAAGCGCTCAAGGACAGATTGCTCCAAACTGAAGGAAAATACAAGAAATTAAAGAAGGAGCACAAGACTTTGATAGGTTATGTACAACGCTTGTCTCGTCCTTGTGGGCCGGAGAATCCGACGATTGAGCTTCCAGCCGAGTTGTCTAGAGAATCAGTTATTGGCTTGGAAGATTTGAGAAGGATGGCACAAGAAACAGATAAGTGGGTTGCTGGCGTTCGTGCTGAGATAGAAAAGTTTATGGAGGATCTTGCTCATGCTTACCAGCAGGCTTCCAACATTATAGCATGGATGGATGCAGTTGATCAGGCTTGGGGAGATGCTTGTACCTATCAGACTAAGGTTATTCAGCATTTGGAGGCTCTGATGCATACTCCCTTGTAGATGTTGATTGAGGGAGGTGTGATTCAGGAGGGTGATAGGTATGATTTTGCCGGCTGGTACTCTTCAGTTGTCACAGGCCGAGGATTCTTTGATGCAACACAGGCAGATTCGGCCAGAGTCAGAAAGGCCATGACAAACATTCTTGATGGAGTCCTGAACACGTTGGAGGCTATATTTGCTAGGAGGCTGACTACCGAGGAGGTGACTGCTGATGGTTTGCAGAGCAAGCTGCCACCTTTCTTTTCAGAGGTGAAGACTTTTGTCCAAAATGACTTTGAGAACACCTCAACTTTCTCAAGCATTATTCAGAACACTCAGGATGTTTTAGTTGCTTGGAGAAAGTCTTGTACGCGGCATGGGCAGGTAGTTACAATGTTGGAATTCCAGCTCGATCACATTCCACCGATCTCAGTTCAAGAGGTTGAAGCCTTGCTGACCAGATTCATTGATTTTGCAGCAAAGGAGAAGGAGAACGGAAATGCCTTTCTAGATGATGACCTTCTAGATGGCTGATAGTGGGCATTAATTGCCTGTGCTATTTTAGGACTGAGTGGGAATCTTTTGATTCATTTATTGTACCACTCCTTATTCTAACAGTTTTTAGGGTTAGGGCTGATGTGGCTTAATTTGAGCCCTCCATTTGATTGTAATCTGAGTCGTCCATTGGACTAGGCCATCTATAAAAGGGGCATCCCCCCTTCATTTGTACATTATTAGACATTAGATCAGAGAATAGAGCATAGACTGATAGTGTAGTTGTGATAGCTTAGCATAGTTTGTTAGCATAGCATAGTTTGAAGGAGAAGGAAAGTTTTCCCTTGAGAACTTTGTAAGAGATTGTTGTGAAAACTATCATAATAAAGAGAGCTTTCATTGATGGTGAATTCGTCTTTTGTTATGAGCAGCTAGCAAGATTTCTTCATCCCTTCTACTTCAAGTAGCTTAGATTAGAGTAATTTTCATTTTCATGCAAGTAGACGTTAGTTGTGGATTGTGGTGTTTAATCAAGGCAGCTTCGTTTTAATCCATACCACTAGCAGCTTGCTGACAGCAAGTTTGCCTTGTGTGGTCAACTGGAACACTTTATAAGCTTAACTTCAGTTATGATTCACATCTTGGCATGCGTCGTCTTGATGGTGTCTTTATGCTAAATTGTAATTTGAACACTCATTGCTACTCCCTTGAAGATTGCACCGGCTTTGTAGAGGCTGTCCAACACGAGGTGAAGCAGAGTTTGGTTGAAATCTGTTGAGATTGATCCCACGTCCTCCTTTAGGATAGAACCTAGACTTTCTAACCCTGCACTCATTTCAATTCAGTACATTTCTGGTTAGTATAGGAAACTCATACCTTATTTCCAAATCATTCGCGTCACACACAAAAAAATCCCCTTCCATTATTAATTTGTTGTTAGCTGCAAACTTCTGAACAATTGTGTAAGTCCCCTCGTGAAAATAGCAAATCACAACGAACCAACTGAGAATATTCCATTGCATTGTCGGAACCTTGGAGTTGAACGTACGATCTCTCTCGCAATCTTAGCGTACGAAATACTTTGATCAAGAGAGAATGGAGTAGCCTTTGGATACTTTGTTCTGCTGATTGGTGTGGTCACAAAAATCACATCAACAGGTCAATCCCATGTAATGCTCTATTTTGTGTTGCTTTTAGTTTTAATCTAAGTTGTCGGTTCTGATACTGGTTTGGGTTCGGGTTTGGGGGTTCGGTTCGGTTTGGTTCGGCTCATTTTGGGTTCGTTACTACCAAAAAATGTAAAAATAATATTAATATATATATATATATATGCAGCCTAGAAGCATGAATTAGGATTAGAAAATCACATAACATCATATAAACAGTAAAACCACCATAAACTTGAATGTCATTTAAAACATGCATGATAAATATTCATCGTTGAAACTTGAATTGTGGTAGCTTGATATACAGAGTCTATTGATGCCAGGGTTCAATTTGTATGATTTTGAAAAAAGAAGCCAACTGAGTAGAGTTATCAGCATTCTTCAGAAATCATAAGAAATTGTTTAGTACACTAGCCATTTTGATGTCTTCTTGCAGTCTCAAACATTATTTTGTATCATTGTTACATTGGTCTTGAGAGTGGTAGCTTAATATAGCTCCACAATACAAAATCTGGTTTACCTGTGCAGTGTAACAGTGGCATAGGCAGATTTTTCTTTGAAAGAACCAAAGGGTGACTGCACAATTGAAGTGTATAAACACATATCTTTTTGTAATATCAAGGATACTTTTTGAATCTTCCATGCATTGCTAATCTAAAAGGAAAAGTCTTTTGCCTAATTTGTATACAGCCATGCTTTTGACATTGTCAAAAAGATTAAAACTTCCCTAATGATGCAAAGGCATGGCCAAGCAGTTCTAACTCTCCACATGAGAGAAGAGAGATGTTGGAGAGTACATCAAGCCAGTGAGAACAGAAGTGCAATGTGTTTTAGTTTGTAGTATTCCTCTGGTTCTCTATGGATGTGTGATAAATTCTGAGTTGAATGATGCTAAACAATTTTTGAAAAAAGAAAGTTGTATCACAATCTGCTTTCAATCCAAAAAGCAAAAATGAAAGCTCAGCCTCTTGGAATGAAAATGCTTGTTTGGAAAACAAATGAATAAGAATGAGGTAGTTAAGGTGTTTAGAGTGATTTAGAGGTCACTTTTAGGGTTCCCTTGGGTGTGGGTCAAAGTCAAACTCTATAAAACATTAAAAAATGCTCAAAAAAAAACTTTTTGGATGCCTAGGCATGCGGATTCTGTCATGGTTTGCCTGGGTTCTATCTGGGTTCTACCCGAGTTCTCTTGGGTTCTACCCAGGTTCTCTTGGGTTCTACCTGGGCGAATCAGACCCAAAAATAAAGGATCCTGGTCGAACCCACAGGTGAACCGAACCAACAGTGAAGCAGGACCTAAACCAGGGGTTCCAAAGGCGAACCCAGTAACTTAGGTTTTATTTTATTGTTTAATTGTTTCAACCATTCATTCAAAGCACATAAACAACTCCTAGGAACTTAATGATTTTCTTAAGCATAAAACGAAAATTAATTTTCCAACCCAGAGCTTTATAACAAAGATTAAGGTCTATGTTCATGAATTAGTCATGGAATAACCATACTAATTGCAGACCATTTCTAATTGTTAGAATTGCAAAATGAAATTCATCTCTCCAAATAGTGTTCTACCAAAGGATTTTCCCATGTTTCTCTGAATTTGGAGGACAATGGGATGTGAAGACATGGAGATGCATTTTAGGGATGGTAAAAATTCTCCCAAGATTTGGGTATAGCAAAAGGGCAGTCAAGAGATGGTGATATATATATATATATAGAGAGAGAGAGAGAGAGCTCTTAAAAATTATAAAACTCTTTCAGATAATATTAACATGTATGGAAATGAACATTCAACATTGACCTTCGAAAATTGAACTCAAAAATTGAGTGACCATTGAAATACTAATGCAAAATTGTAAACATGAATATTTGATTGTTATATAAATGATTATGAAAATAACAATTTGAAATTTCCTTTTTACTTTTTCAATATTTATTTGTTTTGTAAACAACTTTTGATAGGGGAAGACATTTATAGAAAATTGGAATGTCTACATTTGCAATCATAAAATAAGGAATGTACCAAGGACATTGAAAAAATTCCAAAGTTTCTTAGGGATGAGAAAAAAAATGCAGAAAAATGAGAACTGGGGAAGGAGGAAATTCCCCAAAAATTGTAAAATCTTGTCTTATATTTTCTTGTCTTTTTGTTCTTAGTTTACTCTACCAATAACTACCTTTCTCTCACTAACCTTCTTTTCGTTCATTTTGTTTAAGTTTATCATCATTCTTTGGGAATTCTAATGATGTATTAGTAGTGGGCTCCTCCTCTTTAGGTATCTTTTGTCATTCCAACTCTTCATTTCTCATTGCTGTTCTAATTTCCTTGATTTGGATTTAGGTTAATCACACTCGCATTGCAACTAATTGAGATTATTCTAGTGATCCTTCCATCCATTGTCTTGTTTTTAGGTTTCCTCCTGCTATCTTGCTTTTGTTCATTTTAATGTCAGGTACTGTTGTGACCTTTCACACATCACCCCATTCAAAATGGGGACCCCCTAATTTTTGCTTCATTTGGGTCTTTTGGCTTTGGTTTTTGGTCGGATTTCCCGCTATCTCTCTCTCGGTTCCTTTTGTCTTTCTGGGGATGTGCCCGTGTTTAAGCTTAAGTTGAAATGTTGGCTAAGTCTGTGAAATAAGGGTTTGCACTCTTCGACCCAATTTGAGGTCCATTTGACTAAGCGAATTGAAATCTAAGCTTGGCACCGCAATCAGAGGGCTTCCAGCAAGTCCCCATCAAAATTTCACTGAATTCTTACAACTTACTATTTTTAGTAAGTGCTCAATTTGGGACCTTTTTCTCGAGACTTTTGAAATTTTGATTGCTTCACCACATTTAGAACACTTCAAAGTACTTACACGCAAAATTTGAGCAAATTCTGACAACTTGCTATTTCTAGTAGTCCTGGCTTCGAGAGCCATTTTTAGGGTTTGCATGTGTGATTTTTCAATGCATGTCAGGATATTCTTTATGGGTTTTTTGAGAGCTTCGCGATGATGTGACTTGCAAGTCAAGTTGATGACTTGATATTTTTAGCAGGTACTCGCATGCAGACCAGTTTCTAGGTTTTTCTGGGTTTTTTGAGATCTCTCGAGCAGTATGACATGCAAACATGTCCAGCAATTGGTTGGTCACTTTTTCAAGCACTTACTATTTTTAGCAAGTTCACTCCAACGGCACCCAGAGCTTCAGTTTCACAAACAAAGCAACATGCAACAGAAACGGAGTCAAACGGAGGTCAATAAAGGCACATGCAAATGAAATTAGGGTTTCCAACTTTGGCGCCTAAAATGAGAGGCAAAACACAAGAATTTTCGAAAACCAATGTATCCCATTGCGATCAGCGTCCTTCAAGGAGTCTACTGGTAAAATTTGAGCGCAATCCAAGTACTTACTATTTATAGTAAATCACCTCAAGAACAGGGCTAGAAATAGCAGGTCAACACGGAAGACAAGTGTGAATGGGACAGTTAGGTCATGAGGGTCACACTGGGAAAATTTTAAGTCAAGAGGAGTTGCAAAAGCCCAAGAAGCAAGCAGTTACTAAAAATAGTAAACGAGGGCGAGCAAGCTAAAAAATTGGCTAAGTATTTGAGAGCCACCTCCAGAAGTCCCCTTAACACTTCAGATGAAAATTCTAAGGCATGCAGGAGTCAGGTGGAAAAAGGTTTCTAAGTCAATTAAAATCAAACCTCAGGAGGTAAAATGCGCCCAAGATGATGGAGGCCTTGAAAATTTGCTAAGTGTTTGGAGATGGAAGTAGCACCCCTCAAATGTGCCCTTGAGAAGGGGTTGGGTGAAGAAATCATCTAAGTAGTGAAAATGAAAGGAGGCCTAGTTAAATGCGCCCAAGAGCAGACTAGCTTGAGAAAATTCTCCTAAGGTGTAGAAAAATGAAAGTACACACCCCCAAATGCGCCCTAGAATGAGAGCTTACCCCCTTGAATGTGCCCTAACATGGGAGAAGGTAGGAAAAGTTTCTAAGTGTTGAAAATGAAAGTAAATGGTATGAAATGCGCCCACCTTACAAAAATGAAAGTAGGCCAAGTCAAATGTGCCCTAGCAACATGAAGTTGGTGGGAAATATTCTAAGTGTTGGAAATCAAAGCTACCCCACCCCTCAACTGCGCCTATCTAGAAGTTGAAGCTAGAAATTTTTCTAAGGCAAGGAAAAATAAAAGCAGGAACCCTTAAATGCGCCCTTGAAGAGGAGATGGAGGTATGAAATTTCTAAGTGTTTGAAAACAAAACCTTCACCCCCAAAATGCGCCCAAAGTGGAGAAGAGATAGGAAAATTTTCTAAGTGATGAAAATTGAAAGTGTGAGGGGTGAAATGTGCCCAAGTCAAGAGGTTGATTTGAAAATCGTCTAAGGCAAGTGAAACTAAAAAGTATAGGGGGTCAAATACGCCCAATGTGAAGGAGAAGGCTTGAGATTTTTCTAAGTGGTCAAACTAGAAGCTTGACCCCCCAAATGCGCCCTCATGAAGGCTAGCTTGAGAAATTTGACTAAGGCATAGAAAACAAAAGTTCAACACCTTGAGTGCGCCCAACTTGGATGGGTGATAAGAAAAACGTCTAAGGCACTGAAGTGAAAGTGGGTCCCCAAATATGCGCCCATGACAAAAGGGTTGGGTGAATTTTTAAAAGGGAAATTTTGTAAGGCGTTGGAGAATGAAAATTCAAACTCAAGTACGCCTATGTCAACAAAGGAAATATTTTAAGTGTTGGAGATAATTAAAATAAATTCCCCATTAATATTCGAGACAACTAGATTTTACATGCAATCAAGTTGGGAAATTTTGAATTTTACAACGAGAGAATCTCCAGCAATAGAAAATGCTATGAGGACTGGGACCCGACTAAACGACAACTCGCCTGTCTTCTTTCCATAGTTAGAAAATTACTAAGTAGTGGTGTTGATGTGTTTTTTGTGACCGCACCAACGCAGAATAAAGTTGCCAATGGCTTCCCTATTCTCTCTTGATCAAAGTATTCCGCATGCTAAGATTGCAAGAAAGTTCATGCGTTCAACTCCAAGGTTCCTTTAATGCGAATAGGCCCGCTTTGGCTTGATGTGATTTGCTGGTATTTCAAGGGGACTTACAGAATTGTTCAGCGGTTGACAGCAGACAGCTGACTAAGGGTTTTCATGTAATTCGAATGATTTGGCAGGTGAGCACGGGATTCCTAATACTAATCGGAAATGTGCGGAAAGTAAAAGGGGGTTTAGGGCCTAAGAAACTAACATTCTATTCTAAATGCAGGATATGTGGAGCTTCGTTTCAATAGACTTCAACCGGATTTCACCTAGCCTCCGTCGGACAGCCTCAGCAAAATCGGTGCAATCTTCAAGGGAAATAGCGAAAGATGTTCAAGTTATGACTTAACATGCATACACCATCACAACGACGCATATAAGCATATAAATCACAACCGAAGTTAAACACAAAATAATGTCCAGTTGACCACACAAGGCGAACTTATCATCAACAAGCCGCTAGTGGTATGGAGTAAAGCGAAGCTATCTCAATGAAACACCACACATCAAAGTAAGCTACTTGCATGAATTTAAACTACTTGGATACGAAAGGAAGAAGAAACCTTGCTAGCATTTCATGACAAGACGAATTTCATCATCAATGAAAAGATCTATTATCATAAAATGTGTTACACAACGATCTCTTCAAAAGTTTTCAAAGGGAAAACTTTCTCTCTTCTCCAAATTATGCAAAAATGCTCTACAATGCTACACTATCTAATTCTAATGCTAATACTCTCTCAATGTCTACTGTCTACTATCTAATGAATTACAAATGAGGGGGACTCCCCCTTTATATAGCTAGCCAAGTCCCAAAAGATGGCTAGGGTTACAATCGATAGAGTGGCCAGAATCGTGCCACCTCAGCCCTAAATAATATTGCCCTAAAAACCGCCACAGAGGAGAGGGGTAATAAATGCGCCATAATGTC